>JAOXYA010038503.1:0-12671 GCA_028565675.1 Sorex palustris
CGCTCTGGAGTGGAAACCCGGGTCCCCAATGAAGTGCGTCATGGGGGCACCTGCTCGTGTGGTATCAGGAATGCCCAAACACCCTTCTCAGCTTGGTGCTCTCCTTGGCCTCATGCCAGCCCCTGGTTAATGACTCTGGACCCACCCACGCTTGGACACGGAGCTGCCTGCAGGGCAGGTTTTTGGCAGAACCAGAGGCCACAGCCCACGTCCATGTGATCCCAGCCGACTGTCCATTTCCTACCAGCTGGTGTGGCCAGAGAACAGCCTCTGTCCACTCCCTACTGCTGGCCAGGTTAGAGCCTGTGCTTTTATGACAGGAGGCCCATGCCAGGGACGGTGCGTGGACTCCTGTGACCAGCACCACTGCAGAGGAAAGACAGTGCCCGTTGCCCAGTGCTGCCCTCCCACTGCACAGCAGCCAAGCGCAGATGCTCCTTCCTGAGAGAGACAGGGACCAGCAGTGACGTCAAGCCCAGGGCAAGCCCTGCCCTCATCACCATCTTCTCTCCCTGGCCCTTTCCTGTCCTCCTGCCGTGTGGCCTGGCCCTGCTTTCATGGTCTGAGTCAGAAGGGCCCAGGGTCCCACTGGGAATAGGAAAGTCACGCTGACGGGACTCGTGTGAAGCCCCTTATTGATGACCCTTGGAAAAAGCGAAGATGCGGACAGTTTCCTGAGTCAGTCGAAAGGTGACCGGGGAAGCGTTTGTGGCGAGCGCCTGAGAGAGCTGGTGTGACAGGGTCCTCAGGCACCGGGTCCTCGGGCACCCTCATGTCCCTGGGGCCCATCTCAGCAACCCGACAGCTTCTTGTTGTCGACCTTGTGGTGGCATCTGGAAAGCCCAGTTTGTACACGGCCTGAGACTCATTTGCACGTGGCCTGGCCTTGCTTGCAGGGGACCAGCCCCCCCCCCCACCCCCTAACCAGAAATGAGGCTGCAGAGCCTGGGGCGGGAGAGCCCACTGTCTCCACTCTCAGGGACCCTCAGAGGGACTCATTCATCTTCTGCCTCCTCCGAGCCCTGCTAAGTGACTGACTTACAAACAGCCAAGCCACGTGAGTGCTAATGGGTGTTAATGGCTTCCCGAGTATTTAAATTTTAAATGGAAGCTCCTATAGGTAGTCTGGAAACGCTCGGGATGAATATTTCATGGTGAGCTGTAGGGAGGGGGCCCTCAGAGCTCGCTCGCCACAGACCTGTCACATCCCTCCTTCTCCAGGCCCGCCAGAGGGAGCCCGGAACCACCTCCAGGGGCAAGTTCTAGAGGGGCTAAGGATTATATCGAAGCGGCCCCCAAAGTGAGGGACAGAAAAGGCTTCCACAGCACACAGCAGCCCACCACAGTGTCAGTCCTGAGGACACAGCTCAAGCCAACTCACACCCGGCCAGCCCCAGGGCACACCTGCTCAAGCCACTCACACCCACACACACTCTGCATACCCACACACCTGTCCATACCCACTCACACCTGCACACACCCACTCACACCTGCACACACCCACTCACACTTGCACACACCCATCCATACACACATCTGCTGACACCCACTCACACCTGCACCTGCACACATCAACTCACACCCGCACACACGTGTTTGTGGCCATGGCCATCTAGAAGCCGAGGTCTGGGGCAAGCGTGTGGCCACGGCAGAGCACGGACAAAGCCGTGGGCTGTCTGGCCTGAGCTCACTAAGCTCTCAGGCTCGGTCCAGCCCTTCTCTACAGCCTGGGTGGGACCGGGCTGGGCAGCTAGTGGCACTGGCCACCTGGAGCGAGACAGATGCCCAGCAGTGAATCCACTGGACAAGAAGACACAAAGCCAGGGAAGAAGCGGTGGGGGCGCTGGCAGCTGGGTGGGGCACACTGTGTGTGCGTGTGAGTGTGTGGTTGTGGGTGTAGGGGGGAGACCGCGAGGGCGGTGAGAGAGAGCAAGGAAAGGAGAAGAGACAGAGAGGAGGGGGTGGGGGGGGCGGGGGGCAGAGGAGCCGCGCGGGCCATCCATCTCGCCCGGACTATTCTCCACGCCAGCAGCCCTGTCTGCAAGACACTTCACTCAATCTCTTCTTGTCGTTTTCCTTTTCTGTCTGAAAATGACTCTATCCCCGTCTGAGACGCGCGTCGTTCTGTTCCATTTCTCGTCATCAGCGTCTGACGCCGGGAGACAGCCTGGCTATAACAATCATGGTGGTGGATTGCTCTGCCGTACAGGAGAAAACGTCCCCCACGGCACGTGACAGGATAGCCCTGAGCTCCGTCAGTGTGGAGGAGGGGACCCGTTCCAGCCCGCCGGGTCAACTCCCTCAGAACCGGCCATCCCCTAGGAAGCAGACGGGTCCCTGCTGTAGGCCCGAGTCTGGGATGGGGGAAGCCAGCCACTGGGCTGGACGGGCGGAGACGACGGACACAAGCCCAGGGCCGGCTCCCAGGCTGACCCTCCTTTGCGGGGACTCTCCTGCCCACATGTCTCTCAGGGGCTTCACACGTGTCAGACCCTCAGATGCTCCCCCCACGCAGGGCTGGGGCCTGTCGGTTCCCCACCGTGGCCTTGGCTGATGCAGTCGGGCTGGCGAGGAGACCCCGTGCAGGGGAGTCGGGGGCAAGGGGATGGCACTGCCCTCCGCAGATGAGGGGCTCCTGGACTTCTTCCCCCGGAGAGCAGGCATGGTGTCCCCCACAGCTCCAACCCCAGCCTGAGCCCCGCCTGCCCAGACAGTGGTCACGTCAAGCTGGAGGGTGCAGCTCAAAGTACTCTGGGCTGAATGCTCCAGGCTTTGCAGCTGGGTAGACTCAGTGCTCCAGGCTGAGTGCTCCAAGCTAAGTGCTTCAGGTTCCGCAGTTGGGTAGACTAAGTGCTCCAGGCTGAGTGCTCTGGCATGAGTGCTTCAGGCTGAGTGCTCCAAGCTAAGTGCTCCAGGCTCCACAGCTGAGTAGACTCAGTGCTCAGGCTGAGTGCGCTGGGCTCCGCAGTTGTGCACAGACCCCACTCCTGCCCATGTGCCTTTACTTCACAGGCCCAGCGTGAAGCCTGGGCTAGACACCAAAAGAGCCGCACAGGGCAGCCCCTTGTCTTCTGCCTCAGGGTGTCCCCCGAGGAGACCCTCGGACACCTACAGACCAGTTTCCTGCTTGTGAACTCTGCTCGTTCCTGCCCCAGACACAAGGCTGGCTCACGGGGTGAAGACGCTCACGGGCTCCCCCGCTCTTTTACGAGGAAGAAATTGTCACAACAAAGACTAAAAATGGGAAAATTCTATTTTAGCGAGTCTCTAGAACCACTTTCCATAGAAAGGCGGGGGGAGTGTACACACAGAGGACATATACACAGGTACACAAGATTACAAATGCACAGGAAATGCAGCACCCCTATTTTTACTTTTTGTTAAAATTTTTGTTTGGGAGCCAGACCTGGTGGTGCTTGGGGCTTACTTCGGGCTCTGTTCTCAGGGGTCCCTCCTGGCGAGGCTCGGGAACTGTGTGTGGTGCCAGGAATCGAAGCCCGATCAGCATCGTGCAAGGCAAAGGCCTTACCTGAGGTACCATCGTTCCAACCCCCATTTTGATTATCATTGACACTATTTTTAGTTTACGTCTGTGGCATGGGACACGCACATGGCTGTAGGGACCTGGGCATAAAAGCAGGGGGAGCCTCTCAGTGTGAGAACGTGTGAGGGCTGGAGACCCCCAGCGTGGAGGAGGGAGTGTGGGGGACGGAGGGTCTCCGTGAGTGGGAGATGTGTGGGGGACGGAGGGTCTTTGTGTGCCGAAGAAGTGTCGGGACACTCCTGGAAACGTTGGCAGGTTGGAGACACGCACGCGGCAAGCAGCGTGTGGGCGGCACCCATTGGCTGCTGGCGCTGAAGCACCGGCTGGGGTCTCCCCTCCCCACTCTCCTCCCTCTGGGTGCCCCTCTCCTCACTGCCCCTGCTCTCCTGGACAGCAAGCCACGGCCAGGAGGCACAGACAAGCCCGGGGAGTCACACATTAGTTACTCAGGAAGCAGCCTGCAGACGGAGCATCCAGGGCCCGAGTACCAGGCGGCCTGGGTGATGCTGGCAGGGAGCTTGTCCCGGCCAGCCCCCTCTGAGCAGAGGCACCGCACGCCATCCTCAGCACCACAGCGGTTCTGTCCCGCTGACACTTCAGCCTCTGCCCAGCTCACCATGGGCTGCTTCAATCCTGTCACTTCCCTGTGCTGAAACAGCAAGCCTGCTGGGAAGGAGCCGCCCGCAGGCAGACAGAGGGCACCAGTGCCTGGTCCCCGGAGGAGAGACTGTCGGCCATGGGCCTGGGCTGCCAGTCCCTCTGTGTCTCGTCTGTACACAGCACCCGCCTTCCACACAGACTTTCACTCCCTTATCTATGTCTTGATTCCAGCACCTCTTCCAAAAGGAAGTGTTTGTAAAAATAGGACTCTCCAACGGCTGCAAGCATCTCCTGCAGAGAGCCCCGGTTCACCCCTCTGTCACCCCCAATTGCCCGTTTGAACACTTGGTGAGGTTTGCTACCGACACTGTGCTGAACAGAGCCTGGAACCCGAACCACACGGTCTGTGACCAGCTGCTTCTCAGAGCCGCAGCCCCCAGCCCCCCCCAGCACCCCGACCCTGACAAGCTCACGGTTGGGTCTGGCCTCCGCTGACCAATCCCTCCACAGCGCTGACAGAATCCCGGCGCCCATTGTCAAGCCTGGCGGCCCGCGGTTTGCTCCCACGTGCTCACATGAGAGCCCACAAGGGGCCTGGACTCCCCTTCTGCCCTCTGAACCTTTCCTGCTCAAGGTGGGCGGAGCCGGGACTCCTCGGCCCTTGCTCCTGGAGGCCCTAAACACAGTGGACACTGGCAGCTCTGATGAGATCCAGGAACTGAGTTTCCCAAGACACACTTAGTCGCTCCCTCGCTAACATGTGCAGTGTGGCCAGGTGCCAACGTCCATCCGAGGACAACAGGATGACGAGTGAAGTGAGAGATGGTCTCTTCCGTGAAGCAGACTTCACCCACCAGGCCAGAGGGCACCCCAGCGGCCACCCCGAGGGAGAAACAACACCGAGGAGTGTGTGCAGCACGGTTCCAGCACACAGCCAAGCGCAGAGGGCAGGGACGGAGAGAAGGCAGCACAGATGAGTCCCCCTGAGGCTCACAGGGTTTTCCTCCATCCCGTACCCAGCTCACAGTGGCCTTGGGATAGCTCCACATGGCCCAGCCAAGGTCAATAGCATCCACAGACCCTACACGCCGGCTCCATGCGGTCATTCACCCTAGGATGGAGCTTACCCGCCGCCCTCACAGACGCTGCCACCACAGACGGCCCCAGGAACCCCGTGTGCTGGCTTGCTGTCCTGCACCAGCCGGGGGACGAGACTTCCTGCTTCTCTGATCTGCAGGGGCTGCCTTACGCCAGACACAAACAAATCAATACTGCCCAGCCTCTGTTGAGGGAAGCAAGGTAGTCCGATAATTAAGCGACAATGTGTGTGCAGAAAAAGGCAATATCCCCAACGATTAGTGCTAAATTTAATTAATTACCTCCAAAATAAAACGACACATAAACTTTGTAATTAAGAATAATTCTTAATTAAGGAATAGTTGACAGATTGGCAGGAAGGGAGGAGAAGCAGTGGATGAAGAGGGGGAACTGAGCCCCTAATGGGAGACCCAAGCGAACCCCGCGGTGTGCCTTGTCAGTTTCCAGGGCTGCCGAGGGGCTGGGGCACGAAGCCAGGAGCAGGAAGGGGCGCTTGGGTGGCACGTGTGGGCACCTTTCCTGGACGGCGGCAAACAGGATTTGTCTGGCAGAGCTCATGGCAGCTTGGGGCTTCGGGGTCTCACCGACTCAGGCAAGACCCAGCTGACGGGTGGGGCGGGGGGACATCAGGCTCCCGTGTGTCCCCGAGACTCCACACAGGCAGCTCTAACAGACACACGGGCCTCTCCGGCCAGGGCAGCTGGCCACTGTCCTCAGCTGCCTCAGCTGCCGGGGTCAGGGCAGGGCCTGAGCTAAGTCCTGAGGTTTTCGATTTCACGCTGACAAACTCCTTGAGGTCTTAGAACGGGATCGAGAAAGAGAGCTCTTGGCGACTTCCACAGAAAGACGAGGCCACACACCAGGGTTCGCGCGAGAGGACTCTGATGTTCCACTTACCTGCCCCCTCACCTCACCCTACCTCTGCTACAAGACCCCAAACCAACAGGCCGGTCAAAAGATGAATCGGCTGGAGCCAGAGTGACAGGACGGTTACGGCGTTTGCCTTGCAATGCGGTTGATCCGGGTTCGGTCCCTGGCACCCCGTATGAACCCAGAGCCCAGGCGGGAGAGAGATCTCTGATACTGGTATGACGGGGTTGAGGTCTGAGGTCGGCAAAACTAAACACATGGAATTTGATCATGGCTGATTGTAGAAGTTGAGTGCTATGAATAACTTTGTAAATTACAGTACCTCGATAAGAAAATATTAAAAAATATGAATAGACTAAGAATAAGCCCTGCTTACTACCTATGCAGGGTCCTCTGCTAGGAGCAAGTTGGACAGACGGACACTCCAAGGAGAAGCACTTGGAGCCATTTTTAATGTCGGGGAAGCATATACATGGTGGGGGATAAAGAAAAAAGCTTCAAAACCAGGGATCAAAGAAGAATTTCTTCATAAAATCATGGGACTCTAGACTCTAGAGGATTCAAAGTCCATGGAAACAACTTAAAATTAGTTAAAAATACGGAAAGGCCCCAGATGGAGGAAAGATTGTAGCTTTTCCGGGAAAGCCATTGTAGGAAGGGGAGCACGGCCACGCCACGGAACAGGCTCGGGAGAGAGGAGAGACCTGTTCCCCGTTCAATTCACCCGTGGAGTTGCTGAGTCTTCTAGAAGCATCTTGGCAAGCACTGGGGGGAAGAACGTGCTCATCTGCATTTCTGAGGTCGCCACAGATGAAGGCGCGTTGGTGGCAGTTAACAGTCAGGTTTGCTGCTAACAGACGGGTTCAAGGCTTCGAGTGTGCCGCGTGTCAAACACTCTCTCGTGTTTATCGCCAAAGCTCAGAAGTCTCGGGCTTTGATGTGCCCATAATCAGTCACATCGCCCGGAAACCTGTTATTGCTCCTCTAACAAACGCCTTTCTGCTCCAAGTTTACAAATCAGCTCTTGCGTGGTTTGCGTTGACTCCCCTGCCGCCGCCATCTGCTGGGAACTGGAAGGCGGGTGCTGACAACGTCACCCCCAAGTTCCCAGCTGGCACCCAGAGACACCCGCAGACCACCTCCCGACCGACCTGGCCCCTGGAAAGGATGCTCTCCTGGCTGGCTTCTCTCAGACCATCTCCATTCGGGCAGCTGAGCACCAGCTGCGCTTGGGCGCAATCCGGGAGCGGTGTGTGACGTGACACTCAGACAATGAGTCTCACCTGGGAAGCGGTGCCCTGGGCAGCCCAAGTGCACGGGACCGAGAGAGCCCTGGAACGCCTTGCCCCTGCGGGTAGGCACAGGGGACCCTCCCGCCCTCGCACGGGGCATGCTCTAGCCAGCTCCCAACCACCTCTCTTGGCGCTGCCTCACTGCCTTCTTCCCTGCTCCTCAGCTTCCCAAAGCGGCTGGGAAACACTAAAGTGGGAACGGCAGGGGACGGGGGGTCCTCTGAGAAGACTGTCATCGAATATGGTGCCCTGGGAGCCCCCCTGCATGGGGACCCCATGTTCTCCTCGGCCCCTCTTCTTTTGTTTTGCTTTTGGAGTCACACCCTGCGATGCTCAGGGGTCACTCCTGGCTCTGCACTCAGGAATTACCCCTGGTGGTGCTCAGGGACCGTATGGGATGCTGGGAATTGAACCCGGGTCAGCCACGTGCAAGGCGAACGCCCTCCCTGCTGGGCTATCACTCCAGCCTTCCCCTCACCCCTCTGCTTGACCCCACACCTCCCACATGGGATTCTCCGTGTCCCAGGGAAGGAGAGGAAGCGGCCCTAGAGGCACCGGGGCAGGCAGGGAGAGACAGGGGTCCTTGGTGTCACTCCCAACACCGGGCAGGGAGAAGCCGGCCACAGGAGGGGGGAGACCTGTGCTGTTTGCAACAAGAGCACTCTGGGTGCGAGTGTCAGGCTGAGGGCAGAGAGCCTGCTTGTCCAGGGGCCAGACACGGGGCAACTGGCAGGAGGAAGTGACTCCTGGTCCCTCCCGCGGGGGCATCTGTGTGCAGCTCTCCAGCTGCCGGGTGCTGTGCCCCAGGGCTTCCAACGCTGACCCTCAGCTCGAACTCTGTGAGGGCACAGGGCGAGGTGATGTTAGTGAGCCTGAGAAGGCTGGGGCCCGACCATGGCTCCCTTCCCCAGCCTCCACCCAGCTGTGCAGCTGGGAGGGGTCCCCACAGCCCCTGATGCGCCAGGACCCGGGTCCGTGGGAAACAATTTGGTTTGCCTAGAGAACTGGCCCTCTCTGCCTGCCTTTCCTTGTGTCTCCCCGAGGGGAGGGCCAGGGGTTCCCCCAGCCTGTGGCTCGGGCCGGGGTTCCCACAGATGCTCCACTTCTCACACCTGGTCTTCCTCTGGTGGACAGGTCCACCATGGGCCGGAAGCTGCACCCGCGTGGTGGGCCTGAGGCCCCGCCCACTCCCAGCGCCAACCCCCCAGGCTGAGTCTCCGGCTCCTGCTGTTCTGCTGCTCATAAGCCAGGGAACGTGTCGGGCCCCTTCTCTGCTCTGATTCACTCAGTCGAAGTGTGAGAATGAGTTTCAGCCTCTACAGAAATGCCCAGGAAAGAAAAACATCTGGAAATAACTAATGCAGCTTCCCAGGCTCAAGGAGCTGTCCACCCAAAGTCCCAGTGCCTGTAACTGGGCGAGAGTGGGCCGTTCCCAAGCAGGGTGCAGGGCCGTCCGCGTGAGTCCTGGCCACATGGACTCTTTGGAGTCGTCGGAAACACAAGCCTGGCGAGAACCGAGTCCGCACTGTCGGCGCCTGGGGCCAGGTAAACCTGGAATAGCGGTTTCCCTAGAGACGGAAACCAGCACTGTCCCCCCCACCCCACCCCCCGAGAGTGACCTTGCTGGGAAACCAGAGTGAGGAATGGCCGTCACAGGTATCTCAAAGGCAAAACTCCCCGAAGCAGGAGCCGCTAACGATCTGACAAACGGATTTAAAAGACGATTAAGGATTAATGAAGGCAAACCCACCTACAAATCACACTCGGAGGACGAGAGGCACCTTTCTTCCTGGGAGCATCGGTTTTGCTCCCCACCTTCTATTGCTCTGAAACGACAAATCTGTCGGTGCCCCTGCGGCCTGAGCCCGCCTGGGACAGCCGTGGCCGCCTCTTGGGAAGCGGTTCCTGGCCTCTCTGGCCCCTGACCCACAGCCAGGGGCCACCAGGAGGTTCTCGGGACCCTGGTCCCCTTTCCTCTCACCAGGTGCCTGAGTCCGGCATGTTTTCCTCCCAGCTCCAGTTCCTTTCCACTAACACCCATGACTAGCGGGCACCAGCCCCAGCCAATCTTCGCTGATGTGGCATTTGCAAGTGTCTGCTCCTGTGCCCTGTGGAAGGACTGTGGATGCATCTCGGATCTTTATGACCCAGCCACACTGTCCCGTAGAGGAGGGGGCATGTAGGCACGTGCTAAGAACTTAGAACCCTGCACACCACTCCCCTGTTCTGCAACAAGGTCCTGGTCTCCCCATCTTTGGCCTGCAGTCTTGTCTGAAGACTCTCTCTAGATGAACAATGTTTGTGAAATAGAAGTTTTTAATGTTCTTCTAAATGAATTTTTAAACGCTCGTCTGGGAAATTCTGTGTCAAGCAACACCAACTTTCTTTCGCACAGGCACCCTCAAAATGCCCATCAAAATGCACATCCTTGAAATGAGGCCCCCTGCTCCTTCCCAAATGATCTCATTACAGGTTACGATGAGGGACAAGGCATCCAGAGAAGAGCTTCAGGAAACTTAGACCCTGATGACCGAAAGATGGAAAATTCTCACTCAGAAAGCCAGTGTGCTCAGCTGGGCTCAGCCCAAGATGCAGAGAACACACGACAATCTAATGACTCATGGCTGATGCACTTCTGGAAGCTGCAGGCCAGAGGTACGTCTCTGGGCATGACTCTGACCCTGAGCACATTCAGCAGAGCAGGGAGGGAGGATTAGAGACCACGCTGTGGGGACTCCCTGTGTGGTCCTATCTGGCTAAGAAAGAACTAGAACATCGCATCTGAGTGTCATAAGAACATCAGGAAGCTAAGTTGAGTGGCTCTGACCTTGAATCTGCAGGGTTGTTTCCCCAAATGCTCGGTGCTGTGGTCACATCAAGCACCTGAGTGTACCATCTGGAGGGCGCAGAGCTCCTCAGGCCCCATGTTCACAGCCCAGGGCAGGAGGAAATAGCCTGGCGCCTCTCCTGGGCCCACCCTTCTTCTCCCCTTGAGGCTCTGTGTGCAGTTGGACCCCTCTCCAGATTTGCCGCACACTCCCCTCCGTTTCTCTCCTTGAGCTTATTTGCTGGGACCTGGCTGGAGCAATAGCACAGTGGGTAGGGCGCTTGCCTTGCACGTGACCGACCCACCTGACCCGGGTTCAATTCCTCCGCCCCTCTGGGAGAGCCTGGCAAGCTACCGAGAGTATCTCGCCCAACGGCAGAGCCTGGCAAGCTCCCCATGACATATTCGATATGCCAAACACAGTCACAACAAGTCTCACAATTTGTTGTGAGACAGTACTGGGCCCACTTGAGCAAATCGACGGACAGTGGGAGGACAGTGCTACAGTGCTACAGTGGCTCAAGTGACCGTTTCCCAAGAACCCCCCATCGACTCATGACCGCGCTCTGTGAGATGCTTCGGGAACACTCCTGGTCTCAGAACCTAGAAGCCTCTCTGGGGAGTCAGTGAGCGCCCTGGCGGCAGTTCTCCCCCAGGCTCGAGCGCACAGTCGTTAGCACTGCAGGCTGAGACACTGCGGGCCAAAAGCCCCTTCTCTGGCCTGGGGGAAACTGCGGAACTGATGCCCAGGACACTGTGCCAGACTGCCTGGCTCTTCGGAAAGCCAAAGTGTGAGCAGAGACGGGACGCCATGTGCAGAGCAGACCCAGAGACTCAGCTCAGGGGGGCTGGAGGGTGGGTGCAGGGCACCCTGAAGCCGGGGACGGCTGCCCGGTCTGTACGTGAGAGAAAAAGGACCCACAAGCCCACGTTCATCGTCACAAACCCAGAGACGGCAGGAGAGCCCGGCAGCCCTGCAACAGCAATGGGCACAGACGAGGGTAGGGCGGCAGGGGGTCGCCCCTAGACCCTCTGGAACTACCGACAATAATGAGGGGATCAAGGCCAGTGATGGAGGGGGCTCTAGCCCAATGTCAGAGACGAGGCCAAGGCCCCCGCTCAGTGCTGGGGGCCAGGAGAGCCCCGGGCTTCCTGTTTCTGCCTCTCAGAGTTCTATGGAAGCTTGTTCAGTCACTGAGTTCAAACTCTGCCTGTCAGGACCCAAAGCACCCAACTGTCTCCAATCTATCCTCTCTGATGTCTATAGTCTGAAAGTCCAATGGGGCAGGGGTGACGCAGTGGGTAGGTGCATGCTTCGCACTTGGCTCCCATGGGCTCTGTCCCCGAGCACCGCCAGGAAAGATCCTGGAGCACAGAATCAGGAATAAGTCCCAAACATAGCCAGGTGTGGTTCCCAAACCAAAAAGTAAATCAAAATCAACTAGCGATTCATGAAACCGGAAGTACTGTGTGTACCCGCGTGCACATAAGAGACCACAGACTAATACAAAGGTTGCGATCGTGGACTCGGGCCTTGCCGCTGACTCTCTCTGGGGTTCAGAGCCTAGAGCTGATTCACGTGTAAGCAGGAAACGGGGTCTTGAAAGGAAGCCCAAATTCCCCGCCCCAGACAGGACACGCTGACCATTGGCAGAAGCCCACCCTGCCACGCAGCTGACAAATGAGGATGGAATGACATGCTTTTCTGTGGACTCAGGCTGGGGGGCAGGAACCAGGGTGTGTGGGACAATGTCCCTGATGTCCAGTCTGAGCACGTCAGGGGGCAGGTGCGTCCCTCCTCGCTGCACTTCAGCATGTGCCCCGAGTCCCGCCTCCCCCCGCTGGCTGGTGGAAGCTCCCCTGGGAGCCTGCGCCCACCCCTGCGGGGGTCTGGCAGACACGGCCCTCCCTCTGCTTCCTCTGCCCCTTCTGCTGCCCTGTCTGCCCAATGCCCCGTTTGACCCAAGACACCAGGGTCAGGGGGAGCTGGCCGGTGCCATTTGTCATGCATGAAACCTGTGTGGGACTGCATGACCTTGGGCGGTTATGATGAATATTCACGTTTAATATTCATGGGCCTCTCTTCCCCCAGGCACGGAGCCACCGGTCAGCGGAGGTCAAGGACATCCCCTCCTGCAAATATTCTTTTGCGAGTGCTACACCTGAGCTACAGTGGGGAGAGTGAGTGGGTAAACCCTTCCCGTGTCTCTCCTCCAACACACAGAGCTGGGGGTCCACCTCGGCCTCGCCAGCAGCCGTGTCAGGCACAAGCGGCCCTGGAAGAAGTGGCCCTGGAAGAAGCTACCTGGGTGATGCACCCCGACTCCTGCGTGGGTTTGCCAGGCGCAGCGGGAGAGGAAGGCACACTCCAGCCGGGGATTTCAGAAACTTTCCCCCAAAATGTATACTTCCTTCATTCCATAAAGAACGTTGTGATTTG
>JAOXYA010038534.1:0-12671 GCA_028565675.1 Sorex palustris
GCCCACCTACAAGATGGTCAGACTTCTTCGTCAAGACCCTGAATGATCGGTTTGAGGCTCTGCATGTTCCTAGAACTAACAGATGCCACTGGGCTACGTTAGCACACAACAGGGTTGAATGGAGACTTACCAGCACCCGCTTGAGTAAATCGATGAATAATGGGGATCAAGTGATTAAGTGATATCATATTTCATATATAACATATTATACATATTATATGTGGAACTTAAACTGCATTCATTGAGTGCCTATTGTTGAAATGATTTTAATTTTCTGAAGGCTAATGATTTGTCATGAAGATTTTATTTTGCTCAATACTCTAAATATAGAATTTCCCAAAATAATGTTACTCTTCTCCTAATTCCTTTGCCAGCTATCAAGTGTTCTGAAGAAGAACAAAAATTTAAAGATGGTGAAACAATCTGGCTAATGATTAATAAAAGAGCTTTAGTTATAGTCCACCACTGTGTGTAAAGATTAGCCTAAGATCTCAATAATAATTGAAATGAATTACTGGATCAGTGGAATATTGTTTAGACATCAAAACATATGTAAATTCTACTTATGATATACAATCTTATTTAGGTACTACAAATGCTTTGCAGAAGACTATCATTCCTGTTTTTCGTAATTAAAAAGGTTATGATTCTTGATACATAATTGCTGAGAAAGTGTACATCAAAGTTATGACAGCTTTCATTACTGGGTTATGGCTGGCTTTCACTTTCCTCTTTGTAACTTATGGGATTTCATAGAACCTTTCACTGTGGTATTTTTTATGTAAAAAGAATTAGAGGAGGCTGGAGAGATAGTACAGTGGGTAGGGTGCTTGCTTTGCATGCAGCTGACCCAGCTTCAGTCCAGTGCACTGCATATGATCCCCTAGCTGCCAGGAGTGATCCCTAAGCAGAGAGCTAATGTAAGCCCTGCACACCTCCAGGAGTGGTCCATAAAAAAAAGAACTTTGTTAAAGGTATGATATTCATTTAACAGGCCACTAATGCACAGCTAAAAATCCAAAAGTAAGAACGGCAATAAATGATAATCATTCACAAACATGTGATTGGTCTAGTTGAGAACAAGCTATTACGCAAATAAACTTGAAAATTATACTACTTCCTGTCACTAATAAATTCTACAAGCCAAATGTAGCTTCTGCTACTGTAAGAGCTGCACTCACTGCTATGATCACACCATTAAGTTTATTATTGCTAGTTCATAGCGATTGATCACTTTCAATTGATTATTCTTTCCATCTAGGTTGAAAAACAGAATACTGGAGCTTAGTTTTATTTTGTTTTTTTAACCTTTCAAGGTATATAGTATCTATTTCAAAGCATCCCATAGCATCAACCAATCAACATCTTCATATTATTTGAAATGAAAGAATCATAAATGAACAGACCCCAGGGACTTATTGGGGGTGGTCTACTTAAAATCCCCACGGGGTTATTGCATCTTTTCAGCCACAAAAATGTGAGCTTGACCTATTTTGTAAGATGAGAACAAAATATAATTACTATGAAATGAGATGTCAGCTATGAAGAAACAACAGCCGGTGAATGAAGCACATGATGAATTCTGTTAGAAGTAGCACAGTGTGTGTGTGCGTGTGTGTGTGTGTGTGTGTGTGTGTGTGTGTTGGTGTATGGTCTGGTCTTGATTTAACTCTTAAATTACTGGTCTGTGGATCCCTACAGTCAGCAACTAAAGAGCATCTGAGGAAGATGCATTTTCTTTGTAAAAATCAGCATAGGAACTGAAGTTTCAGCGTGCAGTCGCCACACCAGGACAGCTTGCAGAGCAACAAATGTTCGTCTCCGTATGTCAGCAGAAGCAGTGTTTTGATAGTTCACGGCATATTTCTCAGGTCTCCTGAGACCTCCAGGATAGAACTAAAGGAAGAATTTAGTCTTGTTTCTATGGAAACTAACTACCCTGTAAGCCTGCTAAACAAGACAGTTTGCAACATGGTATCTTATTCAAGATATATAGTCTTTGCAATACCTCATTAATAAATTTTTCAGTCTGGATTTCAACATCTGCTAGAGAAATTTTTAGATCTCTGATGATGTCACAAGAAAGGCAGAAGCTCACCGCCGTGCAAGGTGGCTCCCTGCATTCAAGCTTATAACCTAGAAACCAGAATGACCTCTAATTGAAGGAGAGACAATTCTGCCAGAAGCCAAGAATAAGTTTTAACAACTGTTGAGGAACCAGGTTTTTATTTGTAATTTTTTTATTTCCCACTTTTCATGACCATAAATAGATGAATGCATTTAAAAATCCTCTATTTTTGAGCTGGGAATATTTATAGAAGTCCACAGTCAATATCTCTTACTGTCACATCACACCTGTCACAACCTAACACCCATCACAACGCCAGCACCTGGATGAAAAGGCAGGAATATAAGGACGAAAACGATTTCAACTACCATTTTTATTGATTAGCAGATATGTTGTAAATAGTATGCTTAGTATGGTCCATGAATTATTTCAGTTAATTCTCACTCCAGCCTTATGAATAGATTCTTTGATTAACCGGAAAGTCAAGATGCTTGAAAAATGAAATCTGGTCTGAGGAACTTGGTTCGTGTCACAGAGCTAATAAAATAGTACAAACAAAATTAAAAGTTTGCTCTGATTTCAAATTCTGTGATGCTGTAACTCCAAGTCTTTGTTCCTTGGTTCTAAACTAAAATAAGATACTGGGATCCATGGTGGTGGAAAATGGGCACTTGTGAAGGGACCTCCACATTTGATCATTGTATAATTGAAACCCAAGCACAAAAATTTGTAAGTCTGCAACTGTACCTCATGATGTCTCACTAATAAAAATTTTTAAAAAATAAAAAACAAAATAAGGACGATCTCTAACTCACCAGGGGCTAGAATTGATCCCCCTGCCTTCAGAACCATAAACAACCATACATTTCAGCACTGGTTCTAGACATTTGTAACAGCTGCTGGGCACAACAAAAGAACAAAAGCCTAAACTTGTATGTTTTTGCATACCAGTAGTTTCTTTTAATAGTAATACCTTAGAGCATCCAACAGTAATTGCAAAGAAATATGAGAGTAATATCAGTAACTTGGGCAATAACCGTAACAACAAAGTATCTCTTTTATATATTTTCTTAGCTTATCTCTGAATCATGACTATGTATATAGTAGCCATAAAAAGGAGAGTAGCCTTTAGCCAGAGTAGTTACTGTTGCAAGTCAAAAGAGAACCAAACTGTTACAGTAACTCATTTTTGGAGGAACTCCGATTCTGCTAGTTGGGGAAATATTTGGTGCAGCCTAGCACCTGGCCGCTGGCGGGGGTTTGCTCATTGAAGGCATGGATGATGATGGTGCTGTCCTTGTACACACAGTTGTTTGCACTTTATTTATGGCAACAGTTGGCATGTGAAAGTGACCCTCTGCAGGACATGATTCCTTAAAGGAGATCACCTGGATCCTGGGGTGGAAGCAGAGGATCAAAGAACTCAGTAGCAGCACCCAACTGAACAGCCAAGGATGGTTCCCTGTCTGCTGGAACCAGGAGGAAAACAGGCCCAGCTCCAAATCCTTACTCAGCACTCATACATTTTGGCAGCCCTGATTCTGTAGCACTGTAGCACTGTCCTCCCGTTGTTCATCAATTTGCTCCAGCGGGCCCAGTAACATCTCCATTGTGAGACTTGTTGTTACTGTGTTTGGGATATCGAATACATCACGGGTAGCTTGCCAGGCTTTGCCATGTGGGTGAGATACTCTCTGTAGCTTGCTGGGCTCTCCGAGAGGGGCAGAGGAATCGAACTCGGGTCGGCCAGGTCGGCCACATGCAAGGCAAATGCCCTACCTGCTAAAGTATAAATATGCTGTGGGCCATACAGTGGATAGGGTGCTTGCCTTGCACACAATCAACCAGATTTGATCCCTGGCACTACATATGGTCCCCCAGCACAGTGCCAGGAGTGATCCCTGAACACAGAACCAGGAGTAAGGCCTGAAAATCACCTGGGTTGGACCCAAAAGAAAAGAAAAATAGTAAGTTGACTGTGATGAAGATAAAATGCCAGGCAAGGGGGTGGAAAAAGTGTCTGTTAGTGCTGGTTGTCATTATTGTGTGAATTCCCATATTTTAAATTCTTAAATATCCTTTAAAAATGTAGCTCATTGCTTTTGCAAACCAGACACCCTCTGAGTTGAAGGAATTGCCATGTACATTAATAAAATGTTTTTAAACATTCTTCCAAAAGGCATTCAATTTTCCTGTTCTTAGCCTATCACAAAGCTTCCAATTTTCTAGGTACTGTGGAACTAATAATGAATCAGACTTATTTCTTCAGGGTGTGCATAGTGATACAAGAACATGGTAGAGGTTTAATGAATGCTTTATTTATTCATAAAGGAAGAAAAAGTATAGTTATACTTAGTTACTTAGATTCCCTGAAATAAATCTGGTTTAAGTCCTAAAACCAACATTTTAATAAAATGTCTTATTGTTTACTAGTGTTAATATAAATTATGCTCAAGAGGCTCAAGAGATAGAAGACCCTTTTTTTTGCTTTTTTTTTTTTTTTGGATCACACCTGGCGATGCTCAGGGGTTACTCCTGGCTTTGCTCTCAGGAATCACTCCTGGTGGTGCTCAGGGGACCATATGGGATGCTGGGAATCAAACCCGGGGTTGGTCTTGTGCAAGGCAAATGCCCTACCCTCTGTGCTATTGCTCCAGCCCCCGAAGACCCTTCTTTTTAAACCACTGACTTATGAGTATTTGTTCTGGGGGACAGTGAGTGGGGGAGTGGTTAGACCACACCTTCCTGTGCTCAAGGCTTCACCCTGGCTCGTGCTGAGGGATCATTCCTGGTGGTGCTCAAGGATCACATGCAGTGCCAGGAATTGAACCTGGGTCAGCAGCATGAGAGGCCAGCACCTCAAGCCCCCTTGGACAAGCTCTCCAGCTGCTGGGCACTATTTCTTATCCATGACGAAAAGAGAGGGTCTGGAGCAGGAATTACAAAGCAATAGAACTGAGCACTTTGCCATGAAGCCCAGTAAGCACAGATTCATAACTGAGTCTGTGTCCCTGCCTGCAGATTCTTAATTTATCCTCAAATATTTCTCACTCACAGATTTATCTGTTAAAAATCACTTCTGCTCATCCAAGTAAGAAACTATGGCTATGGATCATTTCTTGTACCTCTGTTTTCCCCCGAGAGTTTTAATGATCTCATTTTGGCATTAATTTAATTTTCTTCCACCTTCTCTGAAAGCTGCTCAGTCCAATTTTCCTCTTGGTCACACCTGTCATCCTCGAAACCCATTTATCTCCTGGATAACTCTTCTGGAACCATCTCTCTTCCTAATCTGGACCAGAAGGGTGCCCCGCCAGCTTAGGTGTCTGCTGGGATTCCTCATGGCCTTCGCATCGTGCTGAGTCTCATTTCCATGGCTTAGCACATTCCTTCTTGCCTTAGCACATTTCCCAGGCTCTTCTGAAAGGCAACACTTGCTGGCACTGTTTTGTCATCCTGCCTAAAGTACCCTTATTCTCTCACACCAGGTTGATCATTTTCCTTGATGAGAAAATTCTGTGTTGAAAGTCATTTTCCCTCAGGACTTATAAATCCCTTCCCCATTGCCTTCTAATACCCAATGCTGGTATTGGGCCCAAGGGTCATTCTGATCCCAGCGCTCTGCATATTTTTCCTTGGAAGTTTTTGGGAATATCTGGGGATGGGGGCCGGGAGGGAGTGTTAAGGCCACAACCTGCAGTATCAGGGGCTACTCCTGGCTTTGTGCTCAGGGGTCACTCCCAGCTCTCTTCTTGCTAGGGACGGAACCAGGATTGGCTGCATTTAAAGCTAATGTCTTAGCCACTGTCCTATTTCTCTAGCCCCGGTTTTGGGGACCCTAAACCCACAAATTCTTATCTTTAAATCTAAGAAAATTTGTTTGTATTGCTATGTCAACTCCTTCCTTCCCTCTGCCTTTCCTTCTTGAACCTTCAGTGTGATACAAGCACCCCCGCACTCCCCACAATGGCGGCCCTCTGGCTTTGCTATCACCTCTCCTGCCAAGACCCTCTTGTATTCCTCTTTATGAGGAATTCCCAATGTTTGAGCTGCTCTTCACTAGTACCACTTTCCCCCTTTTTAGAATTCCTGTCACTCTGATCCTGAATTAGCTCTCTAATTTTCTTAACTCCTCTTCCGTAGTGTTCAGTTCTAATTCTTTTTAAATCTCATTCTGGAAGATTTTTAATCGTTCCATGTGAGCTCTTTTGTACATTGTTTTGTGTTCTGGTTGATACTCAGGGGCTATTCCCAGGTGTTGCTCAGGAGTCCCCGAGCAGTGCTGGAGAACAGGTGGAAATGAGGTCACTGCTCCCCAAGCATGTCCCCTGCCCAGTGAGCTCTCCTGGCCCTTTTATGGTTGTTGCTATCTTTTAATTTTCTTTGCCCTTTGGAAATATCTCCTAATGCCCTTAAATCTGTTGGGAATTTTTTTTAAGTCTCTAAGCAATTAACTCTAGCTTCTTACATTTCTTCAGTTCTGTGTATTTTTACTATTGTTTGCTTTGGATTTTGTCTTTCATCCAGGAAGCAGATGAAGTCTCATCTCTGTCTGTACTTTTCACAGCCCCTCAGTCTTGAATCTGACACCTTGCTCCTGCCCCGGCTGCAGTCCCTGGGTTCCCCAGGGGGTTGGGAGGGGGGAGTGTCACAGTGCGTTGTGGGGAGTCCTTTAGCTGCTCCCCCAGGTCTGGGCTTATGTCTCCTTGGCATTTGGTGTGTGTAATTACTGAAACTTTCTAGAGGCAAGCTAAGTGAACCAGCTTATTTCTCATCCTTCCACTCTGGGAGACTCCAGGCCACGCCTTCCTGCCAACACATTACTTACTCTTCCTGCAGCCACCTTATTCCTCATGCTCCAATTTGGATTTATACTTACATCCATCTCTTCGCCTTGACTGGGCTCATGTTTTTGTGTGCTCTTCCTAAAAAGAGACACAACCGGAAATACCTCTGTTCCACTCTGAAGCCATCATTCTCCTCCTCAATAAACTTTTTCTTTTGTGGGGGAGGGGGGGCACACCCAGCTGTGCTCAGGCCTTACTCCTGGTTCTAGGCTCAGGAGTGAATCCGAGCAGTGCTTTGGGGACCATATGGACTGCCAAGGATCAAACCCAGGACAGCCACATGCACCTTACCTGCTGTACTATTTTTCTGGAACTCTTATTAAGCTTCTAAAATGTTACTGACTCGTAATTTCCTCCCAAATCTTAAATCAGATTATCTGTGACCATTGTGGTCTCCCCACGGACCCTAGGGAGTTCAGACCTGCCTGTGCCGCTTCACATGGGCTGTCACTTTCTGTTCTTCTCGAGGTCCCCCTGCAAGTGATTCCTCCCTTCTCTGGAATCACGGGGAGTTGTTCCACTGGTGTCTGCATGTATTCTGGAAAGAAGAGAGATCAGGGTGGTAGATATCTCAGGGCTTAGCAGGCCCTGAGCACCCCTGGCAGCGGCCCTGGAGGTCCCTGTCTAGAGCTTGGGCAGCACCACAGCCTCAGGCCCTTGTATTAGACATGAACCAGCTTGGCCAAGAACCACCATAAGCACCACATGGGAGTCCCCAAAATAAGAGGAAGTTATCACCTATAAGAAATATCTACTCTTGAATAATACATGGGAGCTGATATATAAAAATGCTCTGTTTCCCATCTCTCTTTGGGAAAATATTACTAATCTGTGTGCATGTTCACCTTTTCATATTTTTGGCAGGCTCAAATGTACTTCTCACAATGCTGTCTACACACATGGCCATGACTCTCAGGGGAATCTCTGCAGTTCTTGTTGCTGTGACTAGCCCAGTACAAGGCTGACACTGGCATAGGAAGTGTCTGTGAAGTTGAGTTGGTGCCCTGAATACTTCATGACGTTCATCACTAACTTCTGCAAGGGTAGTAAATGTCCATCCCAATTACCTGCCTTCCCATCACCTCACCAAACACTTAGTGAGTTCCAAAAAATACCTGTTAAATAAGTGAAAAGGCAAATATGTCTTCTGTGGCACGGTACAGTTGGTCTGCTCTTAGGTCAGGACTCAAAGTATACAAAAATAGCCAGTGAGTTGCTGTCCCTTAATTCATAATGAGATCATCTCTTCAGGTTCCTGATCTGAAAACAGAAAAAAATAAATAAATAAGAAATTAAAAATCAAACATGCAAAACAAGACATCTTGTTTTGGGTAGACCTAGGGCCTGAAGCTTCTAGGTCTTTGCCCAGTGTACCAAGAGGCCCCTGGATAGTCAAGAACGCTCTGAAATACCGGGAGTGGGGTTGGGGGTGGGGTGGGAAGGGAGGGGTGCAATGCCAGGAATCAAACCCAGGACCTCACACATGAGAGGCATGCCTCCACTACTGACCAATGTCCCTGGCCCACATGCCTGAAAACCTAAGCTGATAAATCCCTCAGGTAAGAATATAGGTGCTAAAGAGTGATTCATGCGAATGTTTGGGCTAGGGGGGCGCAGGGGGAGGCAGGGAGGTTGACACATTCAGGCACCATGAATCCAATTTCTCACCTTTTTTTTTTGTTAATCTAGATATAGGATTTCTTGTTCCACTACAATATCAACTGAAACTGTCCTCCCATTGTTCATCAATTTGCTTGAGCGGGCCCAGTAACATTGTGAGACTTGTTACTGTATTTGGCATATCGAATATGTCATGAGTAGCTTGCCAGGCTTTGCCGTGCGGGTGAAATACTCTTGGTAGCTTGCCAGGCTCTCCAAGAGGGGTGTAAGACAATATCAACATGGAATACAATTCTGGAATGAGCCTGTTTAGCATGTAGTCCCACGCTCTGCGGCTCTGCTTCCAGTGGTGGACTCCGTCACTTTCCGAACGTGGACTCATTTACTGACTGCTGGAAAGCCTCCTGCTTCCCCCACACACACACACCCCAACACACACAACACACACACTGAGAAACCAGGGTCGTCCTGGGCCCCTTGGGAACAAAGCTCCAAGCTGTCTCATTCTTTATCCAGCTGAGATTCTACTGCTTCTGGTCAAAGATCACTTGGAGAGTCCCTTTGCTGACATGATCATTTTCTCAAGCCCTAGCACATTTTCCCAGATGCTGTAAATGCAGATACATATTTGATGAGCCCCTACATTGTTTAGAGCAAAGAAGAAAAGTCTGAGGGTGATGTAGTCACATCTCCAAGACAGCCAGCCATTTGTGCAGGAGATAGAACAAAAGCGCCCTGGAGTCCCAGGATTTGGTGGGGGCTCAAATTGGCTAGGGGTGAATTGGGGTTTGTCAAGATGAAGACTTCTGCTTCACCAGCACTCTCCACACCCCTTCCAGCCCCCTTCCCCACCTCCACATCACACCCCCACTCACGACCAGCTGCCTCCCACATGTCCCTACACCATCCACATTTCAGATTGTCCCCACTCTCAAAGCACTGGCCTCAAGCTGTTAGAAACATAATCAACATCTAAATTCAGGAGGATTAATGAGGGCACTAACATCATAACAAGGTTGATTCAAAGAGAATTGAAAAAATCTACTATTTTTATTTTGAAGTGGGGAGGGGGGCAGACAGAGATTAGAGTGCTACATTAAATTTGGAACAGGTCAGCTCTGAGGGCAATAAAGTCAGAACCTTTGGTGTCATCTTCTCTACAGAAAAGAAAAAGTCATTGGATTCATCCTATCTTAGTAAGTTTACAGAATTGTTTAATCTATTTTACAAAGGTTAGTCACCTAAAGAGTCAAAGGATCTATTAGGGCCCATTACACGATGCTCTTTGTGTGATAGTAAAACTTCACATAATCAACTTTTCCCCTCTCAATTCCATCAATGCCCTTCGGCCAAAGTCTAAGGACATGCCAACAGCTAAAAACATTTCCTGTCATTCTATGGGGGAAAAAACCTGTAACTCCATAAAAGCAGATCAGAGAGAACTTATCACAGGTTTGAGGCCGGCATCTGGGGAAAAGGTCTTAGAAATTCAGGGGATTTTCCCAAGAGTGGATGCTTTCAGAAAACAGAGCAATGCTGTGACTTACCATGCAGGGTATCTTGGAAAGCCTTACTGATAGGGAAGACAGAGGTGTGACTGGCAGAGCTGGGGCCAGCCTTCGATTTGGGCCGAGAATGGGTATTTGGTATTTTCTGAATGTACCGGAAGCTTGCAGAGGAATTTCTGGTTTTGTCTGCAATGTTTTTAAGCACCAAAGAGCAGTCATGCTTGAATGATATGGCCTTGTTGTGACTCGTGTTATCAGTGGGACCTTGGTCTGTAGCTTCCGGTCCCAGAGCTGAAACCTGAAACAGACCTGCTGAGTTCCTGATGAGCTAGGCCGCATTAAGACTTAACACCACCACTTGCTTGGTGGACTGAGTCTTGGGTGGGTGCTTACTCAGAGTCCCTTACACAGATGCAGTCAGTAGTATTGAGTATCCAAGAAGACCCTGGGACAATCTGGGGCCGCCCAAGTAGCACATCCATGGCCTCCCACTGATCCCCTGACTTATTATAGGATTTCAAGAGCCCAAGAGTGAGGGTTCCAGAGAAACTAGGCAGAGGCCATATCCAAACTGGCCCCCAAGAGAAAGGTGGCATACAGGGCCAGACTGTTGGTCAAATGCGAGCAGGGCAGGGGTGAGGAGACCTAGAGGGTGATGGATCTGGTAATGCTGGCAGTGAGTTGGTGAGAAGTGCCAACGCTATAAAGGAACGACTTTAATAGTAGTGTAGACATGGAACCTCCGTGAAAAATTCATTTCAGAAAAGGGGAGACCCAGAGGCCAGCAAGAATCAGGTCTCTTAAAAGACTCCCTTTGGATACGCTCTACCACAACACCTCTGGGATTCATTTCTTCCCTGCACCCCATTTCTCTATAGGAACGCTCCCCCTGGGAGGACTGGGGAGCCCAGGATAACTCAGAGAGGAAGGCCCAGCACCGCTCTGCTGGCAGGATCTCCCTGGGAACACCATCACGTCACAACTTCTGGCCTGTGCAGATTCAGCTCAGAGTCGCCGTGCCTGGGGCCACAATTCTGGGGCTCTGCTCTGCAAGTCCATTCCCACCAAGAGCCACGTGTCCATGCAGCCTGCCAAGGAGCCACTCTGGAGTCATCACACTCCAGGGTTCCTGGGAAGGAAGATCAAAGGGCTTTGCAGGGGCAGTTCAAAGCCTTTCATGTGTGTGGAGTGCGGGGCTCTGGGTCTGGAAGCAAGGTCACCACCTCCGCCCCCAGCAGGTCTGTATCCAAGATGGGGGCAGAACAGTCTCAGCGTTCCCAGGGACCCCTGACCCCAAGCTTGAGAACATGTTTGCACAATAGGCCAACAGACCTTTAAGCTAATTTGGGGGAAAGAAGAAAAATGGGCCCAGCGCTGCTTGGCAGATGAGCTGCCAGGTTCTGAGGTGCACCCTGAAGTCCCGGGTCCTCCACCACATCCTTTGGGACAGCTGCACAGTGTCCCTGGCCCCTGCCACACAGAGCTGAGACATCAACGCTGAGACAGTTCTCAGGGGGAGCACTGCTGGCCCCACCCTGCCCCAGATCATGCATGAATTTAGGAAGTTCTCTCCAACCACCCCTGGCATGTCTGCAGCCTGTGGCACAGGCTGGCACTGGTGCGGTGGATTGAGAGGCATCAGGGGAACTCTGTGCTCCAAATTTCTGCCTTTCCACTTGCCAAATTGCTCCAAAGGCCCCCAAATGTGCTACGTTACTCTAGTGCCTGTGTCCTTTCCAGCAGCCGGCATTTCTAAGGGTGACAAGTGCCTGCAGAAGGACCTTAGAACAGTGGCAAGTGTCTGGGAAATACTGGGGAAAGGGCCGAGAGCTTGACTGAGAGGAACGGGCTGCAGAGGGGAGCATGGAGCAAAGGAGCAGCAGAGCCAGTCGGCAGGCCACTTACCCTGTGCTGGTTCTCTCTTCAGCTGGTCACTGCTGGCCAGTGCTGAGTGCTGGTCACTGGTCACCCTCGCGTGGGTGCTTGTTAGTTAGAAAGGAAAGATCCATGATCAACCTGGGGGGGGGGTAGGGAAACAAAGAAAAGGTGCCAGGAGAGAACTGGGGAGGCCAGTTGAGGCTGGGCTTGTCATTCCCGTCCCTGTGGCAGTGGGGAAGCATTGTCAGAAGAGAAATATAGCCCTAAGAGGAGGAAAGTGCAATTCGTCTGCCTTAAGACCAGAATGGGGCTGTGGAATTATTCACCAGAGGGAGGAAAGTGAGACTCTGGAATGAAGGAAGACAGGTGCTGAGCACACACTGATGGTTAGAGTTTCTGTTCTGCCAAGTCAGTTCTCTAGGCGAGACCAGCAGATCAAGAAACCAGAGTGGTTCTGCTAGGAACGAGAAAAAGGGAATAAGCCAGAAAGCCTGATTTTATTTTTCCAGTTTGCGGGCCACAACCGGCTGTGCTCAGGGCTTGCTTACTCCTGGTTCAGGGGATCCTGTAATGTGTTGGGGATCAGACTGGGGTTGGCCGTGTGCAAGGCAAGCACCTTACCCTCATAGTCTCATCTCTCTAGGCTCATAAAGGGTTATTATGAAATATTTACATAGCACAGTGGTAGGGCGTTTGCCTTGCACGCAGCCAACATGGCCGACCCGAGTTCGATTCCTCCGCCCCTCTCGG
>JAOXYA010038547.1:0-12670 GCA_028565675.1 Sorex palustris
ACAACAAAGTCTCCAATGGAGACATTACTGGGCCCGCTCGAGCAAATCGATGATCAACGGGAGGGCCTTTACTTTACCTTTACTTACAACTGTACCTCATGGTGTTACACTAATAAAAAAAAAAAGAAATTACTCCTGGCGGTGCTCAGGGGACCATATGGGATGCTGAGAATGAACCCTAGTTAGCCGGGTGCAAGGCAAACGCCCTACCCACTGTGCTATTGCTCCAGCCCCTTTGATTTTTTTTGGGGGGGGGCGGTAATGAGGCCTGAACTCAGGGCCCCACATAGGCAAGGCCAGTGTTCTGTTGCTGAGCCACCTGGCTCACCTCAGGGGTCTTCCAGCTCTGGAGAGAGAGGCTGGAGCTCCGGCCCGTCATATGTGCATGTCCTGAGCTCTGTTCCTGGCAGTCCCTCCCTGCCCCCAGCTTGGCCAGGTGGGACCCTGAGATCAAAACAGCAGAAACAGAACAGCAGCACAGAAATCTGCTCCCTCCAGTGCATTTGGTGACCCGAGGACTCACAACGCTGCAAAACCGAAGTGGAAAAGGAGGGTGGGAGAGACAGCACAGCTGGGAGGGAGGGCAGTCGCCTTGCACTTGGCTGACCTGGGTTTGATCCCCAGGAGCGATCCCTGAGCACAGAGCCAGCAATAAAACCTGAGCACAGCCGGGTGTGTGCACACCTCCCCAAATAAATAAAAATTAAAACCACAAAGTGACAAGGAATGGATTCAACACCCTTCCTTCACACCCCAGGGCTCTGTCTTCTCATGCAGGATTTTGCTTTTGAACCTTTCCTTTGCCAGGTGCTCAGTATCTGCAGAAACCCTCAGCTCTCAGATGGCCGTACACACACACACACACACACACACACACACGAGAGCGGGCTGCAGCGTTGGGAAAGAAAGAACCGCTGCAGAGAGAAGCAGGCTTTGGGCTGGGGTGAAGGAATGACTGGGCGACAAAGCCGCCTCCCGGGGCCACGGAGCTGATGTTTTATTTCACAAGTACCGCGGGGGCCCGAGGAATGAGCAGGTGTGGGCTGTGTGCAATTAGAGTGGTGGTGGGTCCCTCTCGAGTGACAAGAGTGCTTACAGGAGGGCTAGGGGTGGGATTGACATGCGGAGTCAGAGGAAGGCGAGGTTAGTGAGGACAGCCTTGGCTTTCGACTCTTTTCTCTTTCGCACCCACTACTGGCTCCATCCAAGAACTGTAGCACTGTAGCACTATCCTCCCGTTGTTCATCGATTTGTTCGAGCGGGCACCAGTAGCATCTCACAACAAATTGTGAGACTTGTTGTTACTGTGTTTGGCATATCGAATACGTCACAGGTAGCTTGCCAGGCTTTGCCGTGTGGGCGAAGATACTCTCGGTAGCTTGCCGGGCTCTCCGAGAGGGGCAGAGGAATCAAACCCGGGTCGGCTGCGTGCAAGGCAAACTCCCCAAGAACCAATGTGTGTTAAAGCCCCACGTACACAAGTAGAATATCCTCCCCAGGTGCCTTTTTTTTTTCCTTTTTGGGTTATACCTGGCAATGCTCAGGAGTTACTCCTGGTTCTGCACTCAGGAATCACCCCTGGCGGTGCTGCTCAGGGGACCATATGGGATGCTGGGAATCAAACCCGGGTCGGCCGCGTGTAAGGCAAAAGCCCTACCTGCTATGCTATTGCTTCAGCCCCTTTTTGGTTTTTTTAAGCCACACATGGCAGTGCTCACGGCTGACTCCTGACTCTGTGTTCAGCACCCCGGCAGTGCTTGGGGGAACCGTATGTGGTGCAGGGGATCCATGCAGAGGCCTGGCTGTGGCCACTCAGAAGGCAAACGCCTAAACCTTGCCGCTTTCTCTCAGGTGCCCGAGCTGTACACTTGAAATAGTTAAAAGCTCAGGTCTGGGTTTTCTGTATTTCACTAGAACTGAAAAGAATGAAAAGGAAGGGCTGGAGCAATAGTACAGTGGGTAGGGTGTTTGCCTTGCATGCCACCGACCTGGGTTCGATTCCCAGCATTCCATATGGTCCCCTGAGCACCGCCAGTAGTAATTCCTGAGTGCAGAGTAACCCCTGTGCATCGCTGGGTGAGACCCAAAACAGCAAAAAAAAAAAAAAAAAAAAAAAAAAGAAAGAAAGCAAAAGCCAAGGGTGTGAGTTAGTGCCCCTGGGACCGCAGGCACTGGGGCCCCAACTTGGAGGGCTCAGCGAAGCCTTCCCCGTGCAGATGGGGGGAGGGGGGACTTTTCCTCCTTCCTCTTGACGGCCAGAAGCCCTGGTGCAAGGCAAAGGCTGAGCGGTGCAGAGGTCGCGCGAGGGGGGGACAGGGGAGGTGACACCCAGGCGACACCCCTTAGCCTTAGCCTTGCCTGGCACCCCTCCTTCTGAGCGTCGCAGGGGGCTCCTGAGCGCGTGGGGTGGGGGGTCCTCGGGGCTGTGTGCATGCGTGTGTGTGTGGTGGCGGTGGGCACGCCTGCCTCCCCCGCTCGCGGGCTCAAAGCTGAGCCTGTGCTGCCCCCTGCTGGCCGCCCAGGTCACAGGAAGAAGCCAGCGGAGGGGCGCGGAGAGGGGGGTCCTGCAGCCCTGCCCACTGCACCTGCTCCGGCATTCCGCCCCTGCGGCTGGACCTATGGGGGGCGGCGGGGTGGGGGTCAGCCCCGGCTCCCTCGGGGCCAGAAGGTCTCGGCTAGCTGCTTCCTCTTCCTTGCCTCTCCCACCCCGGCCACTTTCCTGGACCCTTCCCGGGCAGCGGGGCTGGGGCTCTGGGGTACGGCGGGAGGGTTTGGGGGTGACCGCCTGGGAGGGGCGGGGTCTTGTCGTTCAAACGTGGGCGGTGAGTGCCTGCACCCGGATTGCTCCTGGCCTGCGGCGGGGGCTGGGGGACGTTGAGGATGCGCGTGGGCAGTGAATGGTGGGGCTGGCACAAAGGACCACCCATGCTCCCGGGGTGCCTCGTTCCACAGTCCCCCTTGGGTGCGAGATATACCCTTCGCACTCCGTGCACTTGGGGGCCACAGCCCTCGCGGTTACCCTCCTCGCCGCGGGCCTCACAGCAGGTAAGGGGAGAAGGCACTCCCGTAAGTGCCCTTGGGTCAGGAGGTGCTGGGGGGTTTGCGCAGACCAGGCACTGCGTGTTCACGAGCATCCTTATTATTCATCCATAGCGGTGGCAACTCGGGCAGCATAAAGGAGACCAGGAGAACTGGTGCTCCCGTGGGAGCCTGGCCTGGCAGGGAACCAGGACAGAGGGCGAGCGAAAGTGCCTGCCAGAGACACAGGCTGGGGGGCAGGAGGGAAACTGAGGACAATCGTGAAGGAAGTGGACACTTGATGCACTGATTGGTATTGGAACATTGTATACCTGAAACAATCATGACTAGCTTTGTAATTGACCGTGAGCAAAAATAAAAGAGATTCCTGGCAGAACCTTTGCTGCTGGGTTCTGCTTCCGCTCCAACATCCTGGGTGTCCTCTGGGCGACGATCAGCTTCACTTCTTGACTCCTGAACTTCGGTGAGCTTTACCCCTAGTTTTGACTCTTGTCCTCACACTCTCCCCCACCCCCAGTAGTCAGGACTTAGAACTTTCCAGAACTGCCTGGAAGCCTCACATCCGAGCATTCCCACTCCACCTGCAGCTCCCTCCTTCCTGCTCTACCTTTTATCTATTTTCGCTTTGGGGATCCTACCTGGTGGCATCTGGGGGCTTCTCCGGGCTTGGTGCTAGGGGTCTGCTCCTTGGTGGTCCTCGGGATCTAACCCGGGCTCTGTGACAGAGCTCCATGGCTCAGTGCCTGCTTTCATCTGATCCGGCATCACATGGTGTCCTGAGCACTGTTGGCAGTGACCCCCAAACCCTGAGCTGAGAGCAGCCCTTCAGCACCGCCAGGTGTGACCCCCAAACAGAACCTGGGCTCTGCTCTGTTTTGCAAAGATCCAAGCATCCAAAGCATCCGGTCCTGAGTCCCTCTCCCTGCCCTGCCTGTAGAGTTGCCCTTTGCCTTTCCACTGGTGTCCACTATTACTATTATTTTGGGGGCCATTTATGGCTTGAAGGACCCTATATGGTGCCAGGGACCGAACCCAGGTCAGTCACATGCAAGCAAGCACCCTACCTACTACACCATATCTCTGGCCCCCACGACTTCCATTTAAAAGGCTTAAAAAAAAAACAAAACCTAACTTTACTTTTACTTTTTTTCCCCCCACAACCAGCAATACGCAGGACTACTCCCTGCTCAGTGCTTCAGGGGATCACGTGATCATGTGATACTAGGGTGAGGGCTCATCTGATCTGAGGGTTCCAGGACGTATGGCAAGCTCTCAGCCCCTTGAGCTATCTTGCTGGTCCTAATTATTTTTCATAGGGACAACATCCAGTGATACTCGGGGGGGGGGGCCGTAGGGCTGACAGAGATGCAGGACTGCCAGTGTTGGGTCTGTCCCTTCTTCCCAGACCATCTGCTCCTTTGAACTTAAACAGCATTTACTGAGGGGTCAGAGCTGAGCACATGCTGTGCATGTAGGAAGCGTGGGTTTGATGGCCAGGAGCAACCCCCGGGCAATGCCACGTATGGCCCCCAAACCAGCCAGGCATGGCCTGTCTTTATGGAGCGTGTAGCCTACTCATCACAACTCTATTGGAATCTTGATTTTCTTACTGCTCATTTGTCTGTTCTTTCACCAGGAAACGTCTTTTGAGAGCTGTCTGGGAGCCAGGCGGACCCAGGGGGTTGGGGACAAACTCATAACGGGGAGGGAGAATTCAGAGCAGTGAGAAGAGACTGTGGGACCCGAGGCTTCAGGTTGTTTTTCTTATAAAGGCTCAGGCTGGGTGGGAAGGACTGAACCGAAGGGGCAGAGGAGTGGGGCTGTGCTGGATTAAATAGGAAACAAAGTTGGGGTTATAGAAGGAACCCCCCAGAGCTGTGCGCCAGTCCTTGGAGCTATTTCCCTGGTCTGAGAAACATGTCATTGAACTGAAGGTCAACTGGGGTGGGGAGGGACATGGATACAACTCAAACAGGATAAAAGGCACCTAAATCTGGAGTGATAGTACAGTGGGTAGGTGCTTGCCTTGCATGTGGCCATCTCGGGTTCGATCCCTTGCAGCCCCTGTGGTCCCTAGAGCCCTGGCACAAGTGATCCCTGAGTGCAGAGCCAGGAGTAAGCCCTGAGCACTGCTGGGGCTTAAATCAAACGACAGACATGATACTGCCCAACACCCTACCCCTCTTCCGCTGTGACGGTCCATCTATGCTGGTCTCTGTATCCACAGGGCGGTCACCTGAGCTCGGAGACCTCAAGTGACTGAGGATTTCTGGAGAGGATTTCTGGAGTCAGTGCATCAAACACTGCCTGTGCAAGTCTCACAGGCAAGAAGAGGGCAGGGACACTCGGGCACCCGACGTCCTGATGATTTCATACTCAGATCTGATGTTTCTCTGACTGGAAAACATGGAGCAGACAACTGCTCCTCTATCATGCTTTTAAAAAAATTTCTAGAAAAGTTCTCATCCTGAGGATCACAGATTAGCCGCGATGCATTTCTGATCACTTCCTCTCACTATAGCTGAAACAGAGTTGCCTTTCCTAAACACCCCGGTGGGGAAGTCCCGGGCTGACAGCACCAAGCCAGTGTGTTTCAAGTAAAATAAAAGTGTGCCTCAGAGAAAAGACAAAACTGGACCAGGTTAAAAAATTATTTTATTACTTCATTTTGGTTTTGGGGCCACACACGGCAGTGTTCAGGGCTCATTTCAGTGGCTCAAACCTGTCAGGCCGTGTGCAAAATCAGCAGCTTAGCCCCGTACTATCTCTCTGGCCTACTTTTAAAGTTATTCTTAGAAATTTTTAAAACTATAAATACATATCTTCTTAAAAGGAAATGCGACTATACAGAAGAGCTTAACATGAGAGGCAAGTCCCTTCTTCCTACTTCTACCCCCATTCTCCACAGCAGCATGAGGGACTGTGGAGCTCCTTAGTGGCATGTAGCGGTTTAAATATAAGCTACAATGAGAAAATGCAGGGCTGGAGTGATAGTACAGTGGGTAAGGTGCTTGCCTTGCACCTGGTCGGCCTGGGTTCAATCCCAGACACCATTTATGGCCCTCTAAGAAGCCCCAGCAATGATCCCTGAGCACAGAGCTAGGAGTAAGCACCACCAGTTGTGACCCCCAAAACAGAACATGTGTGTGTGTGTGTGTGTGTGTGTGTGTGTGTGTGTGAGAGAGAGAGAGAGAGAGAGAGAGAGAGAGAGAGAGAGAGAGAGAGAGAGAATGCAATTCCTCACATGAGCTATATTTCAACTACCCAGTCTTCCATGAGTTAGAGGCTGCCTTGCTGGAGAAGGGAGATACTGAGTAATTCCACCACCACAGAAAGTTCATCCACTGTGAGTATGGTTAAGGCTGGATGAAACAGTGTTCTATTGTTAAGTCATGTAAGAATTTTCTGTAGTCTGAATACTAGTTGCTCTTGAGACGGTTTTTAAAAACCTCCCATCAGGGCTAGAGTGATAGCACAGCGGGTAGGGCATTTGCCTTGCACACATCTGACCCGAGTTCGATTTCCAGCATCCTATATGGTCCCCTGAGCACTGCCAGGAGTAATTTCTGAGTGCATGAGCCATGAGTAACCCTTCTGCAATGCCAGGTTTGGTCACACAACCCCAGGTGTGAACAAAAAAGCACAAACAAAACTCCCATCTTTTCCATTTCTTGATGGTGTGGTTTAGAGTACAAAAGTTAGCACTAATGAAGTAAAATTATTAGTTTCCTATTGGTGCTTGGGTTTTTAATAGCACTGTAGCACTGCACTGTCCTCCCTTTGCTCATCAACTTGCTCGAGCAGGCAACAGTAACATCTCCATTGTGAGACTTGTTGTTACTGTTTTTGGCATATTAAAAAAATATTTTTTTCTAATGTTTTTGAGGCCACACTCAGCAGTACTTCTGGCCATGCTCAGGGGCCACCACGGGTTAGAGATAAGTGGTACAGGGTTTAAAACCAGGTTTCACACAGGCAAAGGCGTCGTTCTTTGGTGTTGCATCTAGAGGAACTACTGCTTAGTCCAGCGATACCATCTGTTTTCTTGTACAAGTTTTAATTTTTCCTTTTGAATACATGCTGTCCATCTGAATAAAATCTGTAGATGCTCTAAGGTTAGCACATGGCTATCCTTTGGCCATGTGTGGCAGACTGTTTTCTCCACTGATGGTATTAGCAGCCTTGCCAAAAATCAATTGATTCTAAGAATCTTGCCTCCCCTCTCAGTTATACGTCCTTGATCTTTGTCTTAATGCCAGCACTGCATTCTAACTTTGTAATAAGTTTGGAAATTGGCTAAATCTTTCCAATTTAAGTCTTCTCCAAGACTTTTAGCTACCATGGGTATGCCCTGTATGACTTTTGTCAACGGTTTGTCATATTTCTGCAAAGAAAGCCAGCAGAAGACTTTGCCAGGAATCGCACAGACTGTGTGGAACACTGGGGAGGATGTACCGTCCAACCGTGAACAGCGACGCTTTTGCACTTGCTTTGACTGTCTTTCAATGCTTTGGTCTCATAGTTTTATTGGTTTTGATGCTATTGTCAATTGAATTTTCAAAGACTGAATTTTGGAATTTCTGTTGCAGTGCTGATCCTCTGTCCTGCGCACATATAACAACTTGTGGAATTCATTTACTAGTTTTGAAATGAGTCCTTTGGGATTTTGTCTGAAGCAACCGCATAATCTGTGAATTTATGGTTTCATTTCTTTTCCTATATAGCTGCCTTTTTTTCCTCTTTCTTGCCTGACTGCCCTGACTAGCACTGAAAGTTCCATGTTGCAGAGAAGTTGTGTGGACAAACACCCTTCTCTGATTTTGATCTTAGGGGAAATTCACTAAGTCTGTTAAAGGAGGGGTTTTTGGGAATGCCCTCTGTCAACTTTATGAGATTACCTTTTGTGCCTAGCTTGTTGATTTTTTTTTTCATGAGAAGGTGCTGTATTTTGCTAGATTATTGTTCCACATGAGTACTCTGGGTCTCTTTATTCAAGATCTGAGAGTCAACTCCCGTATCTGTGGATTTTAGGTAAAGGTGAAAAAGGCAATAATTTGCTTCCTTGTTTCAGCTCCTCTTCTGATAAAGCAGAGGCAGGGGTGGGGCAGAGTGCTGGGTTAGTGGGATGCCTGAAGATGGTCATTTAATAATTCTGATCCTCAGTTTCTTTTGGAAAATGAGACAAAATATACCAGGATAAACTGTTTTTATGATTTAAAATTGTAATTTAAAACATGTATACTGGCATACTTGTCCTATTGCACTTTGTAGATATTGCATGTTTTGCAGAACGAAGGTCTGTGGCAACCCTCCATGGACCAAACCGAGCAGTCATTTTCCCATTAGCTCGTGTTCACTTTGTGATGATGTCATATTTTATTACCGTATGACATTGTATTTGTTGGTTTTTTTTTTTTTTTTTTTTTGACTTGGGCTTTGGGCTATACCCAGCCATGCTCTGGGGCTACTGGTGGCTCTGTGTTCAGGGACCATCCCTGGCAGTATGAAGGTTCAAGGTGTTGCCAGGATTCAAAGCAGCACTGCGGCTTCAGCCACATTCCAGGCAAGTGCCTTAAACATTCTATTCTGTCTTTTAGATAGAATGTTATTGCACTTGATAGATCGAGGCCAAAGTGACAGTACGGCAGGGAAGGTGTACCTTGCATGTGACTGAACTACTTGCTTCTAGCTAGAACCAAAGGTGTTAAGAATACTTCCTAAAAGCCAATGAAATTTAACAAGAAAACACATGCTATCAAGGAAGCTATGCCCAGTGTTGGTGAGAACAATTCTATCCCTGGCATTCCATATAGTTCCCTTAGCCCTGCTGGGAGTGACCCCTGAGCCCAGAGTCAGGAGTAAGCCCCGAGCACCATCAAGTGTGGCTCAACAACAAAACCAAAAACAAAATATTTGATAGTATAACTGTTATATGTATTGGAAAAATGAAGAAATTTGTATTACTTGCTTTATTATGATGGTTTCTTTATCATAGTGTTCTGGAACTAAATCTGTAATAATCTCTGAGGTGTGCTGTAAACCATCATATCTGTGTAAGGAGCAAAGGCTCTGTGGTTTGTATTCCTGGTAACTTGACAGAAGACAGTCACTGTTAACAAGAAGTATCTTTCACCTATTGTATCTATTTTTGGAAAAACTAACCTTTCATTCCTGTTGCTTGATTTCACTGCAAGTATTTTGTTGATGATTTTTGTGTCTATACTTGTAATACTTTTTGATCTGTGTTTTTTCTCATGCTAACTTTGGTTTGTATTAGAATAATATTGGCCTCATAAAATGAGTTTGGAAGTGTTTGCACCTCTTCTGTTTTTGGAGATTTTGCAAAGGATTAGTGCTAACTATTCAAATGTTTGATAGAAAACACCAGTGATGCAAATCAGACCTGAGATTTTCTCTATGTGAGGCTTTAGAATTACTTAAATGAGGGCAGGGAAAGGCTGGTGGGCATGCTTTGCATGCGGAAGGCCCAGGTTTGATCCTGAGCATCATATAAAGCTGCTCAACTCCTTTGCCTCCACAAAAAAAAAACCTTTAATAAAATCAATGAATTTTTCTCTGTTTTTGCTAGTTGCCTTTTTAAACTTGCTTCTAGCTAGAACCAAAGGCAATAAGAGTACTTCCCAAAAGCCAATGAAATTTAACAAGAAAACACATGCTATCAAGGAAGCTATGCCCAGTGTTGGTGAGAACAAAATTATCCAGCAGCAGTCTGGTCCTGTTGTGTAGCTCTAACACAAACAACGCACCGCCTCCAAGGTTCTTTCACAACCTTATCACAAAGCAAGGTGTTGTTCTATAAAAGAGTTACACACAAATCTCAACCATTATTTGCAGCAAAATCTTAAAACCACAAACGATTGTTTGCATATTTATAACTTATATACAGATACTCACATTTACATTTCTACCTTTCGATCTATCTACAAAAATAATGCCTTGCAGAACCTGTCAGGAAGGCAGGATGCCTTCTCCAGGGACTGGAGAAGAATGTGGGAGTCTCAGTCTACGGTTGGCTCTCACCTGGACAAGATGCCAACAACGTATCTTTAACTGAGGAACTGCGCCAAGTGTGATGGCCACCAAGGTTTTCTTTCTGGTTCTCAGAAATGATGGCTTATTTTACAACAATGCCTTTCCCACAGTTCTTACTTCAGAGTGGTCAGGATAAAAATACCATCCCCTCTCTCCCTCCCCTTCGTCCCCCCTTTCATTATTACAGCACATCTAAACCAGTTCACAGAATCCCAAGCAGGAGAGATGAAGAGGGAAAAACCTGAGTTATATAATAATAAGAGTTCTCAGACTCTTGACACCGCTGCATGGCTGCCCTGGCTATTCCTTACTTCACATGAGAACTTGGTGCATAGGAGAAAAGGAGTGATGGGGCTGACGCTTGAAGACAAGGAGGCAAGGAGGTCACTTTTCAGAGACCCTGAGTCGCTCAGAGAAGCCGAAAGGGATTTCGTCCGTTGTCTCCACAGGCACATTGCTTCTACCAAACTGACACGAATAGTGGTGGCTTGGGTGATCGGACAGGAAGGTGCCGGCAGTCCGGCTGCAGTGGCAGCTGTCTGCTGGCACCACATGGCTGGGACTGCCCAGATGTGACTGGTAAGCCCCACAGAAGAGATCCTGCGATGACTGATAACATCCCGCCGCCATGGAGGCCGAACTTGGGTATGGGTCGCTACACGTAAAGCAGGTGTGAAAGGAGGACAGATCCCGATGGATGTCCAGCTTGGCGATGAGGGGTTTCCCAACGTTCACCTCTTGCTTCTCCTCTACAGTGTCTTCTAGGCCCGAGTACTGATACGACAAACACACGGTGAAGACGAGATGCTCCTGCAGAGGGAGAGAAGCACCGTGGTTTCCATGAACCATGCAATGGCAGCGATCTTAACTGGCAGCTTTGAAGGGAAATATGGATTTGAAGGGAAATAAAGCACAATACAGGGACTGGAGAGAGAGGAGTACAGCAGCTAAGGTGTTTGCCCTGCATATGGTCAACCTGGGTTCGATTCCTGGTACCCCACGCGGTCCCTTGAGCACTGACAGGAATGATCTCTGAGCACAGAGTCAAGAGTAAGTACAGAGCACCAACAGGTCAAAATAAAAACAAAAACAAAAACAAAACAAAACTGCACACAACATAAACCATAAAAAATTAAAAAGAAATTACAGCAATCTTAAAATCATTCACATGTATGAATATAGGCAAATGTCAAACCTCAGCAAGAATCTCCCCACTCTGGGTTCCTGGATTCTAAATCCTCTAGGTGGGGCTGGAGTGATAGTACAGTGGGTAGGACATGCAGCCTACCGGGTTCAATCCCTGACATCCCATATGGTACCCTGAGCACTGCCAGGAGTAATTCCTGAGTACAGAGCCAGAAGTAACCCCTGAGCATCGACAGATGTGAACCCCCAAAAAACAAACAAATCCTCTAGGTATTCCCATTTATACTTCTCCACACTTAAAAAAAGTCAGCTACAATCATCTTCCTGTTCCCTCATTCTATACTTTGAATAAACATTTCCAAACAATGATGAACAGACACTGGCCTTTCCTATTTTTATAGACAGGAAATGAATCTTTAATAAAATAACCTGGCTTTCCTCCTGGGTTGAAAGTTTAGCAGTTTCAAGCTTTCACTATTTGCAGATAACGGGATACTATATTTAGAAAACCCTAAAGACTACAAAAAAAGCTCCCAGAAACAACTGATTTGTACAGCAAAAGTGACAGAATACAAAATTAACACAGAAAAGTACATGGATTTCCTATATGCAAATAATGTACTAGAAGAGAGAGCTATATTAAAAAAAAAATCTCATTCACAATTGTGTCTCAGAAAATTAAGTACCTAGGAACTGGCTTACCTAAAAAAGTGAAAGGCATATACAAAAAAACCCTACAGAACACTATTTTAAGAAATAAAAGAGGATATAAGCGATAGCACAGCAGGTAGAGCATTTGCCTTACACACGGCCGACCTGGCTGACCCAGGTTCAATTCCTCCACCCCCTCAGAGAGCCCAACAAGCTACTGAGAGTATCTCGCCCACACCGCAAAGCCTGGCAAGCTACCCATGATGTATTCAATATGCCAACCACAGTAACTAGTGTCACAATGGACCAGCTTGAGCAAATTGATGAACAACGGGAGGACAGTGACAGTGACAGTGACAAGGTAATAGAAAAACATTCTATGTTCAAGGATGGGGAGAATTCGTATCATCAAAATGGAAATATTCCCCAAAGCACTGTACAGATTCAATGCACTTCCTAAAGGGACACCCATGACATTTTCCAAAGAAATAGATCAAATGCTTCTGAAATTTATATGGAACAATAACCACCCCCAAGAGCTAAAGCAATTCTTGGGAAAAAGAAGATGGGAGGCATCACTTTCCCCAACTTCAAACTGTACTATAAAGCAGTAGTGACTAAAACAGTGTGGTAGGGGCTGGAGCCATAGCACAGCGAGTAGGGCGTCTGCCTTGCCCAACCCGGGTTCAATTCCCAGCATCCCATATGGTCCCCTGAGCTACCGCCAGGAGTAATTCCTGAGAGGAGAGCCAGGAGTAACCCCTGTGCATCGCCAGGTGTG
>JAOXYA010038561.1:0-12670 GCA_028565675.1 Sorex palustris
ATCATTGTATAACTGAAACCCAAGCTCAAAAATTTTTAAGTCTATAAAAAATATAAAATAAAATTAAAAAAAAAAAAAGAAAGAAGTGAGGCCAGTCGGGCACCAGAGGGATAGTATCAGATAGCACCAGAGGGGTAGGGTGTTGGCCTTGCACCAACTGACCTGGGTTTGATTTCTGGCACCCCAAATGGTTCCTGAGTACCTCCAGGAGTGATCCCTGAGCACAGAGCCAAGAGTAAGACCTGGGCACAGCTGGGTGTGGCCCAAAATAAAAAATAAAAGTGCGGGGGAGGGCTAGTTGAGAGATAGTACAGCAGACAGGGCTCTTGCCTTGCACTCACCTGACCGAGGTTCAGTTGCTGGCACCATATAGGATCCCCGGAAACCCACCTGGAGTGACGCCTGAGCACAGAGCCAGGAGTAATCCCTGAACACCTCTGGTGTGGCCCAGAAAACAAACATACAGAAAAGTGGGTCTGGAGAAATCATACAGCAGACTCTTGCTCTGACCTTGCATGCAGCTAACCATTGTTTAATCCCTACCACCGTATATGGTCCCCCGAGCCCTGCCAGGAGTGATCCCTGAGCACTGCTGGGTGTGGTTGTACCTGCCCCCCAAAAAACACTTTTTAAAAAAGTATGTACTTACCATACACATTTTTGGTGGGGGTGCGGGCCCACCCGGCAGTGTGGGAATTGAACCCTGGGCATCTGTGTATAAAGCATCTAACCTGTTGTACCATCTCTCCAGTCCCGATATTTTGTTTGTTTTGTTTTGGGGCCACACCAGCGGTGCTCAGTGATGATCCTGACTCTGTGCTCAGGGATTATTGTTGGTGGGACTCACAGACCGTATGTGATGTTGGAGATCGAATTTGGGTTCGCCACATGCAAAGAAAGCATCTTTCCTACTGTACCATTGCTCTGACCCCTCTGACAGAAATTTCTAAAAAGTGTATTGAAACCTAAAAGGAGGTTCTCCTAAGAGCAGTGGGAGACAGTGCAAGGAGGTCACTGAAGCGTGGGTTCTCCCTGGTACCCCATGAGAGGCTGGAGGCTCAGGGTGGATGGGGAAGGATTTCCCCAGCAGGCAGCTGGCCTCCCTCCTGCCCCTGGCTCACTGCCTCTGTGCTTGCCCTTCAGTCCTTGGTCTGGGGGGAGGAGGGCACAGTACCAGGGAATCTGTTATCTGGCCACCAGCCCCCTCCACTGAAGCAGCTCAAGCTGCTGTTGAGGCTGGCACTGCCCCTCAACCGCCTCTGCTCGCTGACGCCTGCTAAAAGCAGCAGGGCTCACGGGGACAGCGGCTCTCGGCTGCCTCCTCCACCCACGGGGGTTATTAGAGACGCCAGAGTGGGTTGGAAGGGCTGGACACCATAACCCGCACCAAGACTGCCCCGTTGTGCCGAATTTTCCTGTCCCGGTGAGACAGGACAGCACCCAGAGATAAAGGTCTTGGTCAGGCTGCGGGGAGGGGGATGCGCCCATGTCCTCTGGAAGGCCCGACGGGGTCCCCAGTGGTCCTCTAACACCAGCAGGAGAGGCGGGAGAGAGGGCTGGAGAGCATGCTTGGATGCGGGAGACTGGTGGGTGCTCCATCCCCGCGGGTGCACGGGCTCCCGAGCACCGGGGGACTACAGACTCAGCGCCACCCGTGTGACCCCAAAACAAAACCCAAATCTCCCAGGAGTGACCATGGCCCTCGCCGATGCCGCATCTGGCCAAAGCGGCCTCCTTCCGTCTCCGGCGCGCTCCCGGGGCCACGCCTCCCCGCCGCTCGCACGTTCTCGCTGCTATCGGGTCGCAGCCCGGGGGGATGACTGGCTGAGGTCTCCAGTCTCACTCCCGGTGGGCGAGCAACCCGAAGCCGCCCCGGAGAACCCCGACCCGGGCGCCGCGCTCCGAGCACGCCCACCCAGGAGCTACCGAGAGCGCCCGCGCGTCCCGGGAGCGCGCGGCGCAGAGGCCTGGGAGTGGCAGGGCAGGGCCCTATCGGGGGCGGGCCTGGCTAGGGGGCGGAGCCTCAGAGCCGGGGCCGAGCCAGGATTGGTTAGGGGGCCTGACGGGCCTGGGAGCGGGAGGACTGGGCGGGACCGAAGTATGAAGGGCGGGCCTGAGGAGACCGAGCGACCGGAGGGAGGGCGCCCTTCCCCCCATCCAGCCACATACAGGAGTGAGCACTGGTGGCAGAATATTAACTGTCAATCCCTCGACAAATGGAAGAGATATCTCGTTCCCCACGCCGGTGAGAACCGATGAAGGGCGGGACCACAGAGGCCGCGGCCGAAAGGGCGGGACCTCACGGAGGGGCGTGTCCGGAGGCGGGGCCTATCCGAGAGGCGTGTCTGGAGGCGGGGCCTATCCGAGAAGCTACCGGGAGGCGAGGGCGTATCCCAGAGGCTGTCTGGAGGTGGAACCTATCCCAGAGGCGTGTCTAGAGGCGGGGCCTGTTTCAGAGGTGTGTCTGGAGGCGTGGTCTATAGCAGAGGCGTGTCTGGAGGCGGGGCTTGTGCTAGAGGCGCGTGAAATGTGAGGTGTGAAGGGGTGAGCGCACCGAAGAAAACTGTCCGCAGCAGTCACGTCTTTCTGGCTCAACCCGGGGAGGCTGAGAGAACTCAAGCCCTCGGGTTCTGCTTGAGTCTGTTTGGGGTTTTTGTCCTTCCCCTTTCCAAACTTTCCAAACATTTTTGATTTTTGCATTTTGTCTCTTTGTTAACTACTCCTGGCTAGATGCTGGCAGTGAGGGGTGGGGTCGTTCGCCACAATGCTCAGGACTGAACCTAGACTCCTTCATACAAAGCATAAGCACTACTAGTCCAGTGAGCCCACTTCCCAGACTTAAAACAAACTTTTGCGGGTGCCAGGGATTGAACCCAGGAGCCTTCAAGGCAAGCGCCCTCGTACTGTACTTCTTTTCAGCGCCTAAAATTACTGTTGTGGCCATAGAGATAGAACAGTGGGTAGAGCACTTGCCTTATACACAGTTCACTTGGATTTGAACCCCGGCAGGAGTGATCCCAAAACAAATAAATCACTTGATCACTTGCCATCTCATTACTCATCAGTTTGCTCGAGTGTGCACCAGTAACGTCTCCATTAGTCCCTGTCGCGTGCTAGTGTAGCTCAATGGCGTCTGCTTGTTCTAGGAACACGTAGAGCCTCAAACCGATCGTTCAGGGTATTGACAAAGAAGTCTGACCATCTGGTAGGTGGGTGGCCACATGATCTTTTGACTACCGCGGAATCCAGTTGGTAACAGCTCTAGTCCAGCGGTTGTCTCAAAATCTCATTACGTGTCCAGCCCATCTGATTTTTGTTGCCTTGGCAAATGAGACAGCGTCCCTGATTCTTGACCGTCAATGGAGGTCAGAACTCTGAATTCTTTCTCTCATTTCAGTGAAGCGGGTTACTCCAAGCATAGCTCTTTCAATTCCTCTTTGGGAGACCCGAATAAATAATAAATATAATAAATATAATAAATAAAATAGTATAAATTGCGGTCACCAGAAGATAGCAAAAAATAGTTAACTAGAATTTATTTCTTTCTTTTCTTCCTTCCTTCCTTCCTTTCTTCCTTCCTTTCTTCCTTTCTTTCTTTCTCTTCTTTCTTTTCTTCTTTCTCCCTTCACAATAATTAGGGAGCTTGCTGGTGCCAGGGATTAAACCAGGGTCAGCCACATGGAAAGCAAGTGCCTTAACTTCTGTACTATCTCTTTTTTTCTCTAGTAATTTAGAATTTCAAGCAGTTTCCTCTCAATGCCAGTTTTGTGCTATTAGATCAGTCCCAGGCTAGAAATGATTCCTAGGTCAAATGTGTGGCTCAGTGTGGTATATGTTTGACCTTGGGATTCAGCCCAACTCTGCAAAATAATAACAACAACAATAATAAAGGACTAAGAGGATCACTCCTGGCATTGCTCAGAAGACCCTATGGGGAGCTGGGCATTGAACTTGGGTTGGCCCTGTGCAAGGCAAGTGCCCAACCTGCTCTACTCAGGGAACACTCCTGATGGTACTGGGGACTGTATGGGATGCTGGAGATCTAACCCAAGCTGGCAGCATATGCAAGGCAAGCGCCCTGTCCACTGTACTATTTCTCCAGCCTGAGCTTAGTAATTATTGAATGAATCTGTGGCTTGGCAGGAAGTCATGTCTGAGTAGGTAAATCTCAGTCAAGGCTTGCAGGATGACGGCTCATTGCTCAGACCTGGAAAGAGTCAGGGTGACAGGAAAAGCCTGGCTGAAGAGCCAGAACACAGCTGGCCAGCATATCCCTATGCTTGTGTTGGTGCTCCTGTTTCTTTGATTCTGCCGGAAGGTGCCAATAACTAGGTTTAAATTAAATGGGCTGAATTAAACAGGGCCCTCCACAGGTTTCTGGAAGTGAGGTTACTCCAGAGCTAATTCACCCCATTGGCTGTTCCCCTGGAAGTGGCCCCTTCCCCCACCATAGTCCCCTGACCTCTGGCTCTTTCCCAATGTAGCACCCTGCAGGCCGGAAGGAAGTCATTGGTTGTGTCGAACTAGAGTCCCTGCTGAGGCCACCCATCTTTTCTCTTCTGCCTGGTGGGCTGCAGCAGCAGGACCTGCCTGGACAGAGAGCCCAGGAAGGAGCTGACAGTATAGTTACTCTTCTTACAAGCCTCTGGTACATGCATTATTCATATCACTCTTCAGCACCCCAAAATACAGTGGACACTCAGGCAGGCCAAGAGAGGAAAGCATGATGAAACAGAGACAAGAACTTAAGTCTTGGGACTGGAGTGATAGTACAGCAGGTAGGGCATTTGCCTCGCACACGACTGACCTGGGTTCAATTCCCAGCATCCCAATATGGTCCCCTGAGCACCGCCAGGAATAATTCCTGAGTGCAAAGCCAGGAGTAACCCCTGTGCATCACCGGGTATTGACCCAAAAGGCAAAAAAAAAAAAAAAATTAAGTCTTTTGATTAAAAAAAAAAGTAATCAGGTGCCGAGAGATAGTTGGAGTGCAGGTGATGCACACGCAGGATACCTGTATTAGTTTCCCCAAGAACTACCCCAAGCTGTGAGTAGCCCCTGAGCATAGTGGGTGTGGCATAAAAATAATCATAACTGATATTTATTGTAGGGGCAGCTTGGAGGAAGGAGGGTGATAGCTCCAAGGCTGGATCCTCAACAGAACTTCTCACCTCCAGCCTTGCCAGTATGGCCGTGGGGTCTCCAAGTACCACCAGGTCCCAGCTGTGACTCCCACTGGACCCTCTGCTGACCCAGCCCGGGTTCTTTGTGGATCTCTGTCACACACTGCAGAGCTACCCTCTGGCCTCCAGCCCTGTCTACCTCCACCTGGAGGCCAACCAGACTTGGACTTCTCTGCTCAGTCCCCAGCGTTGTTTCTGACCCAGTTCTGCTAACTCGTTCCTAACTTCCCTCCAGCGCAGGCCTCTGCCTCTAGTCTGTGTCCATGGTACACTGCCCCAAACTGACCTCTCGTCTCCCGTGTCCCGGGAACCTGGTGCCTCCTTCCACTTGCTCAAATTAGACCGGCACATCCCCTTCCTCCTTGCTCCCAGCAGCCTTAATCCTTTCCCTAGATTCTGTCCTTCACCCCCACTTCCTCCATCAATCAACAGCATTTTAGTTTTTGGCTTTTTGGGTCACACCCAGTGATGCACAGGGGTTACACTCCTGGCTCTGCACTCAGGAATTACTCCTGGCCGTGCTCGGGGGACCATAAGGGATGCTGGGAATCGAACCCGGGTCAGCTGCGTGCAAGGCAAACATCCGACCCTCTGTGCTATCGCTCCAGCCCTTGATCAACAGCATTTTGACATGGTGCATCATTCCTTCCTTCCAGAAACCATTTCTCTCAGCCTTCAGGCCTCCTGCTCCGGGCCTCTCTCCTTTCTCACTGTCCATCTGGGCCCTGCTGGCTTACCTTCAGAGCCTAAAGCCTGTGGCTGTCACTTCTCCCTGGTGACTCCTGTCTGGTCCTGTGATTTTAGGATTCCTTCCACTCCCACCATACCCAGTTCTCCACCTTGGTCTAGGATCATGGATCCATGAAGTGCCAGCCTGATGTCCCCAGAGGGACCCTCACCAGCATCTCACACTGAACCTCCAGCACCAAGAACAGTTTCGGCTCAAGACTGGATGGAGCTTCGCTCACTTCTCTGCTTATAGCCTTGTCGGGAGTTCAGCCTTGTCGGGATTTTTAGCGACAAACTTGCATGGCGGGGAAGGACGATTCGATGCGGGCAGAGGGACTTCCTTCCTGGCCGCCTGCCTGTGCAAAGGTTGAGGCTTGGCAGGAAGCCCGGATTATGTGGGGAATCAGACAGTGACGACCTTAATGAAAGGTGCGCATTTGTCCTCAGGCAGTAGAGAGCCACGCGCCAGTCTGAAGGGAGCAGGATGAGGCTGTAGATAGCTTGGCAGGGTGAAGCATTTCCCTGGCACATGCAAACCCCTGGGTTTGATCCCTAAACCACATCCCCACATCTCCTGGCATATCAGAGTGGCCCAGGTGCCTCAGTACTGTTGGCCATGCGGCAGTACATCATGGCCAGGTGAAGTCCTGGCCACCAGAGCACCAGCAGAGTATCAGCAGGGTGGCACCAGGGCATTCATGGACCACAAGGAGGATCCTGGACTTAAAATAAAGCGTGGGGCCAGAATGGTGGTACAGGGGATAGGGTGTTTGCCTTGCACATGGCCAAACCTAGGTCCATCTCCAGCATCCCATATGGTCCCCTGAGCACCGCCAAGACTAATTCCTGAGTGCAGAGCCAGGAGTATTCCCTGAGTACTGCTGGGTGCAACCCAACAATAAAAAATAATAAATAATAAATAAAGAAATAAAATAAAGTGGGCTACAGAAATAACAGCACATTGGAGCACAGGCTTTGTATGCAGAAGCCCCAGGTTCAGTCCTCAGCACCACAGTCCTGCAGCACTGCCACGAGTGACTTCTGAGCCCTGCCTGGGGAGCACCTGAGTACTGGTAGGTATGGTCCCAAACCCAAGATACTAAAGCAAGCTGGGCAGGACACAGGGATGGTTCCACCAGCATGAAGTCACAAGTTCGAACGTCCCACTCCACCCGCACTGGTCATCACAGGTACAGAAGGAAAGGTGGAAATTTTAAAAGTAAAGCAACAGGGGCCAGGGAGAAAATTCAATGACCTGAGTGCATGTGGGAGGCTTCTAGCACTGAACTGAGTGCATGTGGGAGGCTCCCAGCACGTTGTGTCTCCTTGATCACTGCCAGGAGTGACCCCAAAGCATAGGCGGAAGGAACCCCTGAGCACTGTCAGGTGTGGGCCTACAAAATAAAATTGAGTAAAAATAAAGAAGCAGGACATGTTTGCTCTATTTATGCCACTCCTGCCTTTCTGCATTTCCATTTACCCTGTCGGTCAATCACTGTTGAACAGCCATTTAAATTTTTTTTAAGTGTTTGAGCCACACCCGGCAATGCTCAAGGCTTGCTCCTGGCTCTGAATTTAGGAATTACACCTGGTGGTGCTCAGGGGACTACAAGGAGTTCCACGGATTGAACCTGGTTTGGCTACGTGTAAATCAAGCTCACTACCCACTGTACTATTGCTCCGGCCCCTGTGAAGAGCTCTTTGAGAAAATGCCCCTGAGATGATGGAGACCTGACTTGTGGCAGCAACAAGGGAGGCAGCCCCAGTGAAAAGGCAGTGAGGCTAGAGGGGGTTGTTGAGGGGGGCTGCGGGGAGGTGGGGGTTGCTGGATATTACCTGGGTTTCTGGTTTGGGCTCTTTTTGCTTATTTTTGTTTTGGAGTCACACCCAGTGGTGTTCAGGGCTTACTCCTGGCTCTGTGCTCAGGGATCACTCCTGGTGGTGCTGGGGGACCGTATGTGGTGCTGGTATTCAACAGTGGTTAGCCATGTGTAAGAGGAGTGCCTTGCAAGCACTTCACTACCTCTCTAGCTTCTGGATCGGGGTTTTAAGACAGGACTAATACTCAGCAGCTGGAGAGGGGAGGAGAGGAAGTGTTGAATGGGACATGGCATATTCAAAGGTCCTGGGGTGCAAGAAGTTCCCAGCTCTGAGGAACTGAAAGCCTGTCCCTGGGAGCTCAGGGACTGGAGAGGGAGTGGAGGGGTATGAGACCGGAGGATGCCGGACTTTCTCTCCTGGGCCACTCCAGGAGTATTGTGGCACCCGAGTGTAAGACACCTCCAAGTGCAGAAGGGTAGGAAGGGGAATATAAAGAGGGCCAGGAGGGGATAGACAGATGAAATGTACGTCAGAGGGGGCTCCAGAATCCATGTGTCTGGAAAGAGCCACTGACAGCCAGGCTAGTGACCTGACTAAGGAGGCAGACAGCTGGGCTTGCTTCCCAGAAACACTCCCCCAGAGCAAAGCAGGAGCGAGGGAATCCCGGGGATCAGGAGGGGCAGATTTCTTCAGCACTGAAGGAACTGACTGAGCCAAATAAATTCCACCACAAATAGCTGAGCATCCTAAGCACTGATTCAGTCCCTTAGTAAAATGCACCAGAAGAAAGTGGCAAGAGGGTGTCCATGGTTTATCTCAGAGGTTTCTGGACTCCTCTCCTGTGCTCTGTGGGAGGAAGGGGGAGGAGAGGAGGGAAGGGAGGGGGAGGGGGAAGGGGGAAGGAGAAGGAACTGGAGGGAAGAAAGGGAGTGGGGAGAGGTGGGGAGCGAAGGGGAGGAGGAAGAAGAGGGGAGAAGAGAAATGGAGGTGTGGAAGAGAAGTGGGTAGGAAGAGGAAGGGAGGGGAGGGAAGAAGAGGGGAGGGAAGAGGAGGGAAGGAAAGGAAGAAGAGGGGGGAGAGGGGAAGCAGAGGGGAGAGGCCCACTTCTACTCAGCATCACCCAGTTACTCCCAGGAACACTGTGGAATGTTCCAGATGTCTTGCTTCTCAGGGACTCTGCTTGAAGGACTTTCCTGGATGGCACTTGACTTGGCTTCCAATAACCCCAAGAAGTAGGTACTATTATCATCCTATGTTAGTGGTGAGGATACTGAGGCTCAACGGGGCCTGGAGCCCAGAGCTTGGATTGGATGGAGACTGTGCTTCAGGGCTACGATGGCCTCAGCCGAAGACCCTCGCAGAACTGGCTGAAATGGGACCCAAGGGCCTTAGTTTATAGACTACGCAAGATGGGAGTAGACCATGAGAAGGGACTCTTGCCTGGGACCACAAAACAGCAAAGGAATAGAAGTTTGGGTCTAGGCAGGGGAGGGACTAAGTGAGAGAGAAGTTGAGGCACCCATGAGAGGAAGAGGTGGAGTTGGGTAACGGACTAGGCGAGACTGAGATTTTCTATCTTTCATCTATCTGTCTGTCTATCTGTCTGTCTGTCTATCTATCTATCTATCTATCTATCTATCTATCTATCATCTCTCCAATCATTCATTCATTTTTACCTCACCGGAAATTGTTTCCTGGGAGGGGGTGGGGACAAGGCCTGTGCTTTGCCACTGAGTCACACTCCCAGCCTTCAGTTTCTTTTTAGAGGGACTTCCCCTAAGTGGGGGATTTCTGTTGGAAAGTTGTAAGCAATCCACTTTGTACTGGCAACTCCCATTCTCTTCTGAGGGTCAGAAAAGAAACTGAAAGCTGGGAAGAAGGGAGGGAAGGGGGAAGGGAGAGGCTGAGGATGAACTGGGTAGAATTTCTGGTGACCTCATCAAGCCTGGTGAGAGAGGCAGAGAGCTGGGATTACATGCTTCTTTCTATTGGCACAATTGAGCCCAGAGAGAGACAGGGGCTGGCCTGACCAGCTTACAGGATCACCCCCAGCCTCTCCACAGACACACACATACTCACCCACATACACACACATTCACACACAGAGATCTCAAATTCTAGAATTTAGAATTTTAGAATCTCCTTGATTTGTAAAATTTTAGAATTCCGGTGAACGATTTGTAGAATTTTAGAATCGTTGTAATTTTTTTCCCCCTTTTGTGGTGGCAGGGACCGAACCCACGGCCTCACACATGCAAGGTGACCCTGAGCCACATCCCCAGGCCCTGACCCTATGATTTAGTGACTGATTGGATGGTGGGACCCAGAGAAGGGGTCCTAAATTGCCCAGGTATGCAGGGTACAAAGGCTCTCCTGGCCAATGTCCCAACTGCATCTCCCAAACCGGAAGCAATGGGACCCTCTATGGCCGCCTCCAGCAGAGCCCACACCATGTTTCTCAGACTTGGGGGACAGCAGCTCTTGCTTCTCATGCTGATATCCTCTTGCTCACAGGAAAGCTTCGCCCCATGCTGTGTTTCCTCTAGAAACAGAAACAATGGCGGTTCATATCTCATGGAGTCTGAGCATGTCATGGAAAGCAGTTGGCACCTCAGGGCCAGGGAGAGAACTCAATGGGCCGAGCACACGCTCTGTACATGGGAGGTCCAGATTCTATCCCCAGCACCACATCGTCCCCCAAGCGATGCTGGGAGTGACCCCCCACCCACACACACGCCAGCAGAGAGCCAGGAGTAGCCTCTGAGCACCACCCATTGTGGCTCCTAAGCTGAACTAAAACAAAACAGTAAGATGTAATCCATGCAGGCAGCTATGATGATTGTTTCTAGTTATTTATTTTGGGATTTGGGCAACACCCTGCGATGCTCAGGGCTTACTTCTTGCTCTGCACTCAGGTGCGTGGGGGACCATATGGGATGATGATCGTGATGGTTGTTTATCCCTGAGAACTTTTCAGATTCTCCTCTGTGCTCAAGAAGCTCCAGGTTTGGGGTTTTTCTGTCCTCTCTCCTGTTTCCCCTCCACTTACTCCTTAGTTACAGGGTTCCCCAGTGCCCTGGAGTGTTTTGGGGGACCTCACGAACCCCTTATGAACTGGTTCCACTCACCCTCTCACTCACAGCAACCAGAGGCCCAGATTTCCTGGGGTCAGTTCGGACCTAGAAGCTATCGTCTCTGGAACATCACCAGCCAGATTTGGAGCCCGTGTCTTTGTCTCAGGATCAACTGTCTCTGTGCTGAAACTGAGAGACTTTCAGCTGCCTCCTGGATGTCCCCTTGAATCGGAGGCTCCCAAAGTGATTGGCCTACTGCCTCCTTTTCGGATCAAATACATCACTCAGTGTCTCCCTAGAAACCTGCCTTCTTTTAGCCAGAGATAGTACAGTGAGTAGGGTCCTTGCCTTGCATGTGACCAACCCAGGTTCAATTCCTAGCATCACACAGAGTCCCAGAAAGAAAGAGAGAAAGAGAGAAGAAAAGAAAGAAAGAAAGAAAGAAAGAAAGATGGGTGATAGAGGAAGGAAGGAAGGAAGGAAGGAAGGAAGGAAGGAAGGAAGGAAGGAAGGAAGAAAATGTCCCACCAATTGCACCCAAGGCTACTTAGTGTCCCCCCACCCTCAACCATTCCAGTACCCTCCAGGGGGAGTATCCTCCACTTTGGGAACCACTGTCTTGAACATTCTCTAGTTGTCCTGTCTCTAGACCTTGCTCCAGACGAAGACCCTCCATCTGGCCACCTCACACAAACCCCACACCACTGCCTTAGAACTACTCTCTGCTCCACCCCAGCCACTGGGCCATCTCAGGCTCTGTCTGAACCTACTCCAGGCCTCTTTCTCCTCCAGGCACTGCCCATCTTTTGCCCTCCCTGGGAACCCTCGAGGGCACAGGCCCAAGGTGACTCACCTCCCGTGTGTGAGCAGAAGGTGGAACTCCAGTCTGGGAGCATGAATCATGGCGCCTCACTTGTGACCCCGCAATGAGCAGACTGAGGCATGGGGGAGGGGGAGACAAGGGAGACAGCCCTGGAGCTCACACTGAGGTCTCAGGGGCCAGCTGGTGTTCTGAGATGAGGGCCTGGGCTGGGCACCAGGGCTCCGTTAGCTCCGCCATCCTGCCACTAGGGGAGCCCACCACCAAGTCTGAACAATGAGTGACCCCATCCACCTCACCTGGCATCTAATCTGCTCCCTCCCACAGGAACACCTCAGCCGCCCCCATCAGGGCCTTGCTCGCTTGGCCTGCTGCCACTGCAGTCTCCCCTGATGCGCAAAGGGCAAGGAAATTCTTTTCCTCCCTCCAGGGTGGGTGAAGTTCCTCAGTCAGGGCCAGGGCTTAAGATGGTGCAGGAGACGGGCTGCAACAAGAGTACAGCAGGTAACGTGTTTGGGTGAGATCCTCAGCATCCCGTATGGTCTCCCGAGCATTGCCTGGTGTAATTTCTGAGTGCAGAGCCAGAAGTCATCCGTAAGCACTGCCTGGTCTGGCCTGCACCCCCCTACCCCCACTACCCCCCAAAAAAAAAAGACATTGCACGAGTGGTGGGAATGAAGGCAGGTGTGTAGAACATGGGGTTCCCTTTCTCCCCTCCATGTCAGTCACCCTGGACCTTCCCTGCTGCTCTGTCCCAGCAAAAGCACAAACCTCAAAAGTCCCAACCATCAGGACCTGGAAGTCAGTACAGGGGTGAGGGCACTTGTCTGTGTGTGCCCAAACAGGGGTTGTAGGGTTTTATTTATTTATTAGTGAAACACCATAAGGTACAGTTATAGACTTAAAAATTTTTGTGCTTGGGTTTCAGGCTGGCTGCGATAGCACAACGGTAGGGCGTTTGCCTTACATGCAGCCAACATGGCCGACCCGAGTTCGATTCCTCCACCCCTCTCGGAGAGCCCGGCAAGCTACCGAGAGTATTC
>JAOXYA010038589.1:0-12669 GCA_028565675.1 Sorex palustris
CCCACCAACTGGCCCCCTGGCGCCGTGTAATCCCATCAACGGCCAAGACTCAGAGACTATAAAAACCAGCTCCCAGATTAATGAATAATTGATAAGAAATCCAAGTAATACACACCATGCCAGAGCAGGGAGTTCATTTCCATGTTTAAAAATGACCAATATGAAATCCCTCTAAAGAGAACAATACTGTGCTTTTGATAGCAATGTGTTCTTGTTTTGCAAAGGATGAAAATGATATACTATCACCTCAACCAACCTGTCAGTGGAAGAGACAATAATACCTAATGGATGTAAATAATATCTAAATAATGACAACAAGTCAAAATAAAAATTGTCAACGTGCCTGCTGTTCGATAGGCAGGAAGATATTCATTCAGTAAAAATAGAAGCTATGGGCATAGAACGATTTTTGTGGCTGTTCCCAGTCCTATTTCTAGAACCTGGCATATAGCAGAGGTGCCATTAATGTATTTTGTTGAATTAAGAAATTGTTTCATTTAATTACGAGGCCCAGAGAGCTTGGGTCACACTGCTCCCAAATGGTGAGCCCTGAATTTGAACCCAAGTTTGCCTGAGGCCAAAGTCTGTGTCTTTGCCTTCCTTCCCAGAGAATAGTGCAGAAGACTTCCTCTCCTGTCTGTTCTGCTTTAAAAAGGACCCATCTCTCCCTGAGAGCACACCTGTCAAAGTGGATTTCTCCACCTCTTCAACAGGCACTTTGGCATGGTGTCCTCTCCACCAACCTGGACTGAAAGTTCTGTAAAAATATACATTCATGAGGCTGGAGCAATAGCACTATGGGTAGGGTGTTTGCCTTGCATGTGGCCAACCCAGGTTCAATTCCCAATATCACATATGGTCCCCCAAGCACTGCCAGGAGTAATTCCTAAGTGCAGAGCCAGGAGTAACCACTGTGCATCGCTGGGTGTGACCCAAAAAAGCAAATAAAATGAAATTTATGCTTATTTTAGTTATAAGCTCTAACTAAAATAAGCAGAACCAGCTCCAATAGGGCTTCTGGAAGCCCATCATTGGGTTTTCAGGAATTTTTTGAGCCATTTATGGAACACAGTCATCATTTTACCCAATGAAGTCTTGGTGCTTGCTCTGAAATAAATCACGCAGGAGAGGCAGATAATGCATACTCAAAACTCTTCATGATTTCACAATGTTGTACCATGACCTGTGCTCCTAGGATGACTCATGTCCCTTCTGTCTCCATGAGGGGAAGCCCAGATCACACCGCCTTGCATCTCCCTTCCCAGCTTTCCGTTCTGTGGCATCTCACGGGGAGCTTGCAATCGGGCCCGGTGGGAGTCTTCAGTGCAGGGAAATCAGTTCACGCTGCCAACCAGGTTGTGTTTTTATTAATATCCCAGTGAGATGATTATTAAACATTTTTCCAGCCTGCCATGGCTGGTCTCCAACCCAGGAGGAGGGGACAAATACAAGAAAGAAGTCTGCCTGATGAAAGTCGCTCTTGGTCCCACAGACGTCTCTCTCACTGCAGAAAACTCTATGTGACTCTCTGTGGGAGGTGTGAAATGCAGAGGCTGGTTCCTGTGGGGTTCAGCAGCCCCGCGGGGAGTCTCCTCCCTGGACATGGGGGTCAGGGACAGGGTTTTCCTACAGTCGGCTGGCTCCCTATGGAACTATGAATCCCAGCCCTCTGGGAGTCATTACTATGCATGTCAGAACAGGACGCTTGTCTCTAATGAGCAGTTGGCAGGCTGCCCATGGTTCTGTCCTTCCGTCCGGAGCCCCCAGCTGAGATGAAGTTGATTTAACCATAGCCCACTGCGGACACTGCCCACCTTTTGTATCTGCTATTCATGTCTCTGGTGGGCATATCAATGGTCTGAATGGAGACCCTGCAAAGCAGAGAACAAAAGCATAAAACATTAACCTCGGGAGACATTTCTGTCCCCCCACCAAGGCTAGGAGGGGATGGCATGCATGGACAGGGCCTCAGCATTAGTCTGGAACATTTGTTGACTATGCCCTGGGTCCCATGTGTGTGGCAGGCCATCTTAAGAGACAATGTGATTGAACCTTTTTTTTTTTTAAGAAGGTGGCATCCGCCCCTTCTACAGGGAAAGAAATCAAGACTTGGAGAGAGGAGGAGCATCCCATGGGAGGCCGAGCCTCAAGGGGCAACTCTAGAGCCTGCTCTGCTGATGTTGATACAGGTATCCCCCTGCCCCCCCCTCGCCCCAGAAGCCTGGGAAGCCTGTGGGTCCATCAGAGCTTCCCATCAGAGCCAGGGGCACCGGGCATGAACACACTCAAGGGAGACAGAAATGTACGTCTCATAGGAGAATGGTGAAGGAGCTGATGTCTCCCACAGGAGAGGAATGAACTGAAGTGGCTGGAAGGACGTGTGGATAAACACACAGTAGGAAGCAGGAAGGGAGGGTGGGCAGAAAAAAGGGTGCAGGGTGGGTGTCAACTGCCTGGGAGGGAAGGAAGGGTGGATGGTGGGTGGTGGATGCGTGGAAGAATAGATGAGGAGGTAGGTGAAAGGAGGGGTGGAGGAGTGAGCACAGAGCTGGGTGGGATGGGGAGATGGAGAGGCAGAGAAGGGAAAGGAAGAGAGGAGAGGAAATGAGGGCAGGGAGAACTGGCGAGTAGGGGAACAGGTGGAAAGGTAAACAATGAAGGGCGAAGAGAGAATGGGTGGAAAAGTAATTGTGACTGTGGGCAGATGGACACAACTGCAGCACTGGGCACTCTGGGGGGGTGGAAGAGGAGCATGTGGAAGAGTAAGTGGTGGACATGCGGCTAGAAAGACACGGGAAAAGGGGGTAGGTGCCAACAAAGTCAATATGGACGAGAGGGTGAGAGGCACGTGGGGAGTCGGAAGGGGGAAGAGGGAAGAGACCAAACAGGCCTCCGGGAGGTAGATGGGAAGGAAAAGGGCTGGTGAGCAGAGGTCGGAGGAAAGCACGGGAAGCCGGAAGGGAGGGTGGGCAGGAGAAAGGGTGCAGAGAGGCGGTGGGTGTCAACTTCATTCCCGCTGGTGAATGAAGGCAACAAGGAAGGCACGAGAAAGAGGGAGAGAGAAAGGAGAAATAGAAAAAAGGCAAGCAGCGAGGACCCTCCCCTCCCACATGCACTTCAGGCCCCAAGGACTGTGGGGAGACAGACAGACAGACAGACAGACAGACAGACAGACACACACACACACACACACACACACACACACCACTTCCCACCATTTCAAGGAGCCAGCCAGGGCTGTGCTCTCCGGTGATATGAAGAACCCAGATCTCAGTTTCCCCACCCTGGAGCCCAACCCACACCCAGCACCCTCCAGGCCCAGCGCTGGACTCTATCTATCTGCTGCTGAGTCTAGGCTCCAGACTCGGCTGCCCTTCCCCTCCACCTTCTTGGGCTTCCCACCCTCCTTCCACACTCCCCCTGCGCCTTCTCTTGGCAGCAGGCTAGCTGGAGTTGAGCAGTGGGACCAGCCAGTTTGACCTTCTCTGTTCTTGGACATAATTACTGTTATCCCAGATAATCGCTTTGAAATAACTCTGTGTCGTTACGCACCTTCGTGCTATTTCTCCCATTTATCTGAGCAGCCCTGTGCTGGGGAGCAGGGACTTGGATGGAAGACTTTGCTAGGTTGGGTTTTTTTTTTTCTCTTCACATTTCTCCCATGAACCACATTTGCCTTAATCCTTCCCACCACTGCCCCTGTGGACACGGGTTTCCAGCAGGGGAACACATGGCCCCTGGGGGCAGGAACCAGCTTGGATGCCATGTGGGCAGGATATGGATTTTGAAAGACGAGGAGAGGGTAGGGAGGAGGGATTTAGGGGGCCTGGAACCAAAGGCTGGAGCTGTAGAAAGGGAAAGGCCAAGATCAAATGCAAGAGAGAACCAGGAGGTAAGTTCAAGGTCAGCCCACAGAGGGCCTGGGTCCCAGGGGGCTCCACAGCTGGCCACTGGTCGAGACACTAGCCCAGTCTCCCATCAGCTGTCACACTGGGTGAGTCTGACACCCTCCTAGGAAATAATGAACCGGGTTGGAAAGGGCCCCTCCTTGCGGTCACCTTGATGATAAACCCAGCGGAGTGGCCTGTGTCAGAGTTTGCCAAAGGGCCAGGAAGCAGACAGGCCCTGGCCCGTTTAGGTGGGCACAGAGTGGACCCCGATTCCTGTTTCTCCCCTCTAGCTCCCACAGTGGTCTTTTTCTGGGTGGAGGTGGGGGTAGGGGGATATCCGATCCCACATACAGCTGAAGCCTCCAAGCAGGAGCTCCTGTTCAGAACACGGCTTTGGGAATCATCCGCACTTGCACCCAAATCCTGGCTTCATGGCAGATTTGCAGCTATATGACCTGAGGAAAGTGACTCAACCGCTCTGAACCTCAGTTTCCTCTCCTGAAAAAGAAAAACAGCACCTACGTTCAGGGTGACTTGAAAATGCACAGCAACAGTGGTGGCCTGATCATAGCAATTACTCAGGAAAGGAAAGTGAGTAGCATTGTCACCCCCAGGGTGACTCCCTGCCAACCCCAGCCCCAGTTACCATGGAACCATCTCTCCAACCACATGAGACTCGGGGGTTCTGACCCCTCACCCTCCACTGGCCTACACTAGGCTCTGCCTCAGCTTCCCCTGAAGACCCCAGGCATACAGGGTGGGGGCTGACCAGAGAGGAGGAAACAGCAGTGGCCAAGGCCAGCAGTGTGGGGCCCCGGCAGCCAAGGGGCCCTTACGCCCTAAGGAAGGGTTATGGGAACTTGGCTCCCAGCCCAGCATCCAGAACTCCCGAGTGTCCACGCCCTTCCTGTCCACCACAGGTCCTGTTTGCTGTCTGCTCGCTGGCTGGGATGTCTGTTAACAGCCCAGCTCCTGCCGACCTGGTCCCCTCCAACTTCCAGTTCATCTGCATAGAACATCACCATGGCAGGGGAACGTCACAAGTATTCATGACCCAGAAGCAAATGGTACCAAACCAGATGCACGGGGCACCAGACCAGATGCTTTTCCATTATAAGCCAAGCAACATCACAGCAACAACAAAGGGAAAGGGGGAGACTTTTGCTTTTGTTTCTATCTGCCTGGGGGCACATCTCGCAGTGCTCAGGGTTTATGCCTAGCTCAGTGCTCAGGGATCATTCCTGGCAGTGCTCAGGGGACCAAACCTGGGCTGTCTGCGTGCAACCCAAGGGGACTCTCTGCAATCATTCAACCCCCCAAATAAAATAAATAGACAATTTTATCTTATTCATTTTAAATTTTTATTTATTCACTTATTTATTCATTTATTTATTCATTTCTTATTCATTCAGTTTGGTGCCTGTTGCATCCTGTTTCGAACCCCCCAGAGGGTCCTTTCTGTCCCTTTTCATTATCCTCACGACACCTTTCCATTACAGCCTCTGCTCCTGTCCTCTTGCTTTGAATGTGCCGTCACCCTTGAGTTGCTGAGCTCAGCTGCAGGTGAGAGGGACAAAGAGAGCGAGCCCCACAGAAGCTGAGAACAGTCTGATGGCTGAGATCCTGAGGAAGGAGGCCATGTCCCCAAGTCCAGCCCTGGGGATCTCCTCCTACAGGAAGCCTTCTGTGGTTTAAACCCACTTGAATAAGTTTAGCTACCACAATGTATGTGCTTATAGCCCAGCTGTGTTTGAGGCTTTCTGAATATTTACTCACTTAAATAATACCCCTGTATTCACTGAGAAAAATGGGCACAGAAAGGCATAAGTAACATATTCCTGGCCACACAGATTTGTCACTGGTAGAACAGAAATTCCAGCCAAGTCAGTGAGACTCTAAAGTTCTGTGCACTCACCACCTCCTGCCCTTCCTCTCTCAGGCGGCCACTGAGGATGGACCAGGCTGTGCCATTGGTGAGGGGTCAGGGGCTCCATAGACATAGAGGGGTATTGGGAGACTTCTCGGGGCCAGACACTCCCCCAGGCTGGGAGGACCCTCCACTCCAGCGTGGAGCTCCAGGCCACTGAGGCCCAAGGCTGGGATGTCCCTGGACAGGACGCAGGTATCCTGCCACCATCTTTAATTGTTGTGTGGGCCACACTCAGCGCTGCTCAGGGATCACTCTTGGCTCTGCGCTCCGGGATCACTCCTGGCAGGGCTCAGCTGTACTGTGTTCTGAATCTTTCTTGGGCTTTGGAGTTCAAATTATTAGAATTCAAATCTCGCCTGTGGTATCTACAAAAGCATAAGATGTTTGGGGCTGGAGCAATAGCACAGTGGGTAGGGCGTTTGCCTTGCATGCGGCCTACCCGGGTTCAATTCTCAGCATCCCATATGGTCTCCTGAACACCGTCAGGGATAATTCCTGAATGCAGAGCCAGAAGTCAGCCCTGAGCATCGCCGGATGTGACCCCCCGCAAAAAAAAAAAAAAAAAGATGTTTATAGCCTGTGACCTGCAGCTCCACTCTTGGGATCAACCTGAGGCATGAACCCTCCCCTGCCAATGCCAGGGAACATCTGCACCAGGGGACATCTGCACTAGGATGGGAGCAGCTATGCAGCTCTGGAAGGACCTGGAAGCCACAGGGTCATGTGTTGGGGGGGAGTGGGGGAGTGTGGGGAATGATGCAGGCTGAACAAGCTATAGCCATTCATATGGTATTGGCAACCAGAAAAATACTTTTTTCAAAAAACATTACTTGGGGCTGGAGTGATAGCACAGCAAGTAGGGTGTTTGCCTTGCATGTGGCTGACCCAGGTTCGATTCCCAGCAACTCATATGGTCCCCAGAGCACTGCCAGGAGTAATTCCTGAGTGCATGAGCAAGGAGTAACCCCTGTGCATTACCGGGTATGACACAAAAAGCAAAAATAATAATAATAATAATATTAATAATAATTTAAAAAATTTTTTAAATTTACTTCTGTGAATCACTGGACCTGAGATGTATAAAATAAATTGTTAAGCAAAAATAATAATGTTGGGCTGGAGAGATAGTACAATGGGGTAGAGAGCTTGCTCTGTACATGGCCATCTTGGGTTCAATCCTTGATACCTCATATGGTTCCCCTAATCTACCAGGAGTGATTCCTCAGTGCAGAGTCAGGAGTAAGCCCTGAACACCACCAGGTGTGGCCCCAAAACAAGAACAACAAACAACAACAAATTATAGTGTTGGTCCTCAGAGAGAGGACAGTGGGCAGGGCAATTAGCTTGTACATTGCTGACCTGGGTTCATCCCTGGAGCCCTATTTGGTACCCTGACCCCCTCCAGGAATAATCCCTGAGCACAGAGCCAGGAGTAAACCTGGAGCACTACTGGGTATGGTCCAAAAAAAACAAAAAAATTACACAACAGCATTATTTTTTTGGTGGGGGCACATACCTAGCAATTCCCTGGGGGCTAGTCTCAGCCTGTGCTTAGAGGTCACTCCCAGTGGTTCTTGGGGACTTTGCAGTGCTGTGGACCAAACTGGGTTTCCTGTGAACACTCAGTTTTCAAGCCACCTCCTGGCCTACAAAAGCCCCTTTTTTTTTTCTTTAATCCCCATCTCTGTCACTGATACACAGTGAGACTTGGGCTTTTCCTTCCCTGAGTCTGTTTTCTTCACCTGTGAAGTAGAAATGAGGTCTTGCAGGCTAGGCACAGGGAGAAGATGGGGGCGCAGAGTGAGTTCACGCCATCACCTGAGCAGGGCGGGGTTGGGGACAGCGGGGAGAGTGCACCCCAGCACCCAGGGGCCCAACCCTCACTGAGAATCTACTTGTACCCACAGGTTAGAGGCTGTCTTCATCCTCCTCCACAAAGGCCACTCTGCCCTCTGAGTCTTCCCCGGCCTCCATCCCTTGACTGCTAGCAAAGGATGTAGATGGATGTCCACTTCTCTGAACACCAGCGGCCCCACTGGGGGAAAGGCAGATGTCTCCTGAGGACCACCTGGGTGTGCTTCCACATGTGTCCCTGCATGGTCATACTTATGGTCTTGGGTGGGGCCTCTGGGGTGATGGGGTGAGAGGAGCCAGCCCCTTCAGCAAACATCACTTGCAATGCAGGAGCACAGAGCTCTGCCCTGCAAAGCATACCTGAGACGCCAGGCAGCAGCCCGGGAGTCCCTGAGCGCTTTGTAAACACAGCGTGAGCAGGTGGCCACCCCTTGGGAATTGGGGTTAAACTCTGGGCTTCTGAGTAGAGAAATAGAAGATTTGTTGGATTTCATCTGGGAGGGGAAGAGGGGATTGGAAAAGAAGGGAAAGGGAGTGGGTGTGGAAAGCATGGAGAGGGGGGAAGAAGGAGGAAGAAAAAAGCGTCTTTCCTGCCTTCTCTGAGAAGTAGAGATGGTGCAGGGACATGGTGTCATGGTAGAACACTTCCTGGCATGTGGGAGGCCCTGAGTTCAATCCTCTGCATGCATCATCCCCTGAGTATCGCCAGGAGTGACTCCACATCAGCAGTAAGTGGAAAGTAGCCCCAGATCTCCACTGGGTGTGGTCCAAAAATGAGAGAGAAAGAGAGAATTGGGGAGAGAGAGAGAGAGAGAGAGAGAGAGAGAGAGAGAGAGATGAGCTTAAACCCGAAATGACAGACTTTACCTGGAATTGCTTGAGATTACATTCTCTGCCCTCTAGTCGAAAGGCAGTTTGGGACAGAAAATCTGTTCAGCAAGACAAAAATTAAGTTACAGCTTCTGACACCTCAAAGTCGTGGCCCATAGAGTCGTGCTCACTGTCTCCGCTGCCCTGGGCTTAAAAATAATAAAACATTGTGGCGGTTAGGGTAGCTGGGCCCTGCCTCCCCCTTGGTTCAGTGGAGGCTCTGAAACAGGTAGGAAACCTGTTCCCCCTGGCCCGGGATGAAGACAGGCTCCAATGGCTGAGCACAGCCTTGGCACAGAGAGCAGTGAGTTCGAGTCCCAGCACGGCACAGATGCCTGAGCACCTGGTACATCCTCCCTAAAGGAAAGCAAACCCCTGGCAGAAGGGGAGAGGGGGGGTGCAGGGGCCACGGACAAGACATCCAGTCCCTGCTCATGGACTATCTCTTTTCCGGGTTAGGAGGTCTGAGGCCCCAGGGCCTGCTCCAGGGACAGGATGGGACAATCACAGCTATGGTCAGAATCGGAGTAACTCTGGGCCACTCCCACCCCAGGAAACATCTCTCAGCCTAAGCACTGTTGACTCGAGGCTGTGCTGTGCACTGTTGGCTGTTCAGCAGCGTCTCTGGTCCCTACCTGCCAATTCGAGTCAAGCCCACCCATTACAACAATCGAATGAGTGTCCAGGCACTGCCACTGCATGCCCCTGCAGAGCCAAATTCTCTCCCCCACCCAACACTCTGCACCCAACACTTCTGCTCTGAAGGGTTCCTGGGTTTGTGAAAGGTCTCCAGGTGTGGCTGCTCAGCTGTGCTCTCACATACCTGGTATTCTGGTAGCCAGGTGAGAGGGGAAGTGGCCTGTGGGGTAGTGGGCTGGGGGCTCTCCCACACGGAAGCAATCAGGGACTCTGGTTCATTGCTATTAGGCCTAGCCTGCCCCCCAAGGAGCAGCCTGAGCCAGGGAACCTCAGCAGTCAGTGCAGGAGCCCTGGTCCGACTCCTGGCAACACACAGTCCCTAAGACACCACCAGGGAGATCCCCCCAGCATGGACCACAGGGCAGCTATGGTGCCCAAACCCAGTAAGTAAAATCAAAGGAGGCCAGTCTGGGGCGCTGTGGGCCAGGGATAGGAATGCCCGGGCCTCCAGTCTCTCTGCAGCCCAGGAGCTGCTGGCTGTCCCTTGGAATCCCTACCCAACCCATTTCCAAACAACCTCACTGTGCTCCTCACCCTGGTCCTACGAGGACTGCCCCACTTCAGGGTCTGGGACCACCTTCCACATTGGGTGTGGGAAAGGCACAATGCAGGAACGCACACACACACGTGTGTGTGTGTGTGTGTGTGTGTGTGTGTGTGTGTGTGTGTGTGCGTGCGCTCAGTAAAGTGTCTTTCTTTTTTAACCTTTCTGGGAAAACTGATGGCCATGCTTGGCCATACTCGAGGATTGACTGAGTGGTCCTCAGAGGACCATATGCAGTGCCAGAGATTGAACTTGACTTAGCCATGTGCAAGACAACAGCTTACCCCTGTCCTATCTCTCTGACTTTCATCAAGAATTCTCTTTTGTGGGGTAGGTGGGTTGTCACATTCAGCAGTGTTCAGGGGTTACTCCCTGCTCTACAATCAGGAATCCCTCCTGGAAGTGCTCAGAGGACTCTGTGTGATGTCAGGGATTGAACCAGGGTCAGCCACAAGTAAGGCAAATACCCTGCCAGTACTGTACTATCTTCCCAGCCACTCTAGTAGTCTTTTGTGTGTCCTCTTCCTCTTCGTCAGACTTCTGTCTCCTGACAGCGCCTTTCTGTTTGAGGAATGCTGTTCTCCTGACACCACTACAGCTTCTCTCATCCTCTACTACTCGCACCACACCCTGCCTGTCAGCTGTTTGCTAAGTTTTTGAGACTCATGTAGGAAAATGCCTCTCTTTTATGTATTTAACATCAACCAAGAACATAAAAGCTGTGATAACTATGTCTTTCAGAAATTTTAGCTGAACCACCTCTTTTGTTTTTTTTTCAGCTTTACTGAGAAATCAACCGCATAGGTTATTATATAATTTTAAAGCATGATGATCTGTGTTGTTGTAAAATGACTAGTACAATATGTTCAGCTAATATTCATTTTCTATAGAAAATGAGGAGGAAAAAAGAAAAAGGAGAAAAAACTTCTTGTGATAAGAACTCAGACTATACTCTGAAATATATGTAACTATATACACATTTCATATATATTTCATGTATATCATTTAATAGTATTAGATATAGTTATATTGCATTGTACATTGCATTATAAAATTGAATTATAACTTATATCCCTTGCATTTATTTTTATTACAGTATCTCGCCCACACAGCAGAGCCTGGCAAGCTCCCCGTGACGTATTCGATATGCCAAACACAATAACAACAAAGTCTCCAATGGAGACGTTACTGGGCCAGCTCGAGCGAATCAATGAACAATGGGAGGACAGTGACAGTGACAGTCACATTAGGGGAAAGGTGCTCCAGGCAGTGAGCTGGGACTAGAGATGCCGCTAAGTCCTTAGAGTGCACAGGACAGCCCCATACCCACACCGGCCCAAATGCCACGCGATGCCAACTTCATCCTGCGAGAGGCTGGGGAATAAAAGATGAGGGATGACTACAGTACATTACAGCCTCCAGCCTCCCCTCACCGCAGCCTCCAGCCTCCTCTCACTGCCTCCTTTGGAAGTTGATATGTGTTCTCCAAGGTGGTGGTGGTGGAGTGTGGTTTTTCCTGAACTTGTTCAGACTTTTTTTTTTTTTTGCCCCTTGAGGCTTTGTTTCAAGGGTGGTAGAGGAGAGGAGAGGAAGCTACCTGACACATGGTACCAAACTGCTTGCAACTACGCACCCACGTGCCATGCATCCACCCCGCAGGTTTCGTGTTCAGAAACAGCAAAAACAGCGCATTGAAGAGGTGCTAAAACCTCGAGCCGTCCCCATCACCCACAACTCAGGCAAGCGGGACCCGAGACAAACATAATGCCTGGCAGTGCCTTCTCTGCGCCTCATGTGCCACCCTCTGACTCTTTCCCAGTGCCAAGGACGCAGCCCACTGGCTCTTGCAGGACCAGGGACGTAGCCCATTGGCTCTTCCAGGACCAGGGACGCTGCCTGTTGGCTCTTCGCAGCCCGTTGGCTCCGAAATCGTCCAAAGGATTGACAAGAGACGCTTTTAGAGCAAGATCTTGACCAGAAGGATAAGTTTATGCAGCATCTGCATTAATCCTCTGCACTCTGTGCCAGCTGCCACCACAGAGGAGAGGGAGCTACAGGACACATGGTACCCGCAGGCCGCCTGCCCCCTCTGCCTAGGGAACTTCAGGAAGGGGGCATCTGAAGGTACCTGGTGAAGACCCAGGGAAACATCCATGCAGGCCTGTCTTGTCATTTCTGCTGCTCCTTTGTTTCCAAGCAAACCCAGTGTATAACTTTTAAAAATGACTTCAGGATTTGTCGCTAGAAGATACCATGTCGAGTGAAGTAAGCCAGGAAAAGAAGACGAACACAGGAACGCCTCACTTATCTGTGGTATACAGAGAACTGGATGGGGAAATGTAATGTAGTAAAGGGGGGTGCAGAGCCCACCCCTGACCCGAGGGCTTTGGAGGAGAAGGACGGCAAAGGAAAGAAATCAAAGACGGGAGGAAGACGATGAGAAAGGGCAGTGATGTGGGGACAGGGCTCAGGGCTTTGGTTACACTGGCAAAATAGGAGAGCAGGAGAACAAACCAGGCTTGGCAACTCTGAAATCCGAGGTCTAAGCTGCAAAGTCATGGGTCTTTAGTTAAGGGTCTTTAGTTCACTTGATCTCTTGACTTCCTGTTAATTGTCGATTTGCTCAAGCGGGTGCCAGTAACATCTCCATTTGTCCCTGTCGCGTGCTAGTGTAACCCGATGGCATCTATTCATTCTAGGAACACGAAGAGCCTCAAACCGATCGTTCATGATCTTGATGAAGAAGTCTGACCATCTGATAGGTGGGCGGCCATGCGGTCTTTTGACATCCCGTGGAATCCAGTGGGTAACAGTTCTAGTCCAGCGGTCATCTTTAAATCTCATTACGTGACCAGCCCATCTGATTTTTGACACCTTGGCAA
>JAOXYA010038598.1:0-12669 GCA_028565675.1 Sorex palustris
GAGGAATCGAACTCAGGTCGGCCATGTTGGCTGCGTGCAAGGCAAACGCCCTACCGCTGTGCTATCGCTCCAGCCCAGGGTTCAGACCCACTCTGTGAAAAACCATGAGGGAGGGGCCGGAGTGAAAGCTCAATGGGTAGGGCATTTGCCTTGCATGCGGCTGACCCAGGTTTGATCCCTGGCATCCCATATGGTCCCAAGCAGGAGTGATTCCTGAGTCTTGCAGAGCCAGGGGTAACCCCTGTGCATCTCCAGGTGTGGCCCAAAAAGCAAAAGAAAAAAAAAACAGCCAGGAGGGAGGTAGAGCAAGCAGAAGAGACACACACCTCAGGCTTTCTCTCCCGGTGGCCCCCAGACACCCCCCCTCCACCACCACCATCACCAAGTGGTTCTTTCTCCCTCACCATGCTGTGGCTGACCAGGGTAGTTCTGCCCCACGCCACAGTCACCGAGAACCCCAGTTCCCGATAACCCTCCTCTTTGTGGGGGTCTCTCCTCTCCCAGCATCTGTCGGTGCAGGGCCGGGACAGGAACCAGGCTGGGAGGGCAGCCAGAAGTGCAAAATAAAGGCTCTCCCTCTCAGAGGCTGCGTGTAACCCACTCGGTGGGTGTCCTTGCCCGCTTGGGGTCCTCAGACTCATCCTGCTGCTCTGTCACTTGGAGGATGTGAGGAGCACTGAGAGTCTGCCCCAGGCCCGTGAGCCATGACGTCTCTGCCCAGGTTCTTAGATCCCCACGCCAATTTGGATTTCTCGCCCCCCCTAGAACACAGAGCCTCCTGTCCCACAGATGCTCTATATCTGCTTCTTGCTTTTTTTTTTTAATGGAGCATCTGCACAAACCCCTCTCTCCCGGGAGGGTCTTTCTCTGTACGTGGCTCTCCCCGTTCCAGCCCACCACCCCCAGTCTTGTGTTCTTATCCCACTGAGACTCTGGGGATTGGCACCGCCACCCCCTGGCTGCTTTCAGAGAGAGGGTCTCAGGCCGAAATCACGGCAGAGCTGGAGAGAGCTATTTGCCTACACTCAGTCTCATATCCACCTCTCAGCATCTGCCACCTTGTCCAGTGTCTGAAGCAGTGCAGTTCTACATATCCCATCCCAACCCCATTTCTTCCCCCGCCCCCCCCCTTTTTTTTTTTGGTCTTTGGGCCACATCTGGCAATGCTCAGGGCTTACTCCAGTCCCTATGCTCAGAGATCACTCCTGGCAGGTTCAGGGACCCATATGAATTGCTAGATATCGAATCAGAATAGACTGTATGCAAAGCAAATACCCCACTGCTGTATTACTGCTTCAGCCTCTTTCACCCATTTAGTTTTGTCTGAATCAAGTCCTGGATTTGATCACTGGCACTCCCCTCCTAAATCCCTCCAAAAATCAAAACTCATGAAATATGTCTCTTTAAAAAAAATTCCCCCCCCCCACTTTATTTAAACACCATGGCTTACAAAGTTGTTCATGATGCTTTGTTTCAGGCACTCAGTATTCTAACATCAATCCCACCACCATTGTCACCTTCCCTCCACCATTGTCTCCATTTTCCCATCCCCACCTCAAGCCTACCCCTCTAGCAGGCCCACAACAATTTATTTTATATTGATTGTTGCCATTAAGTGACTAATGGGATGATCAAATAAATGTTTCTGTAGAAGATTGTGAAAATTGTTGTATCTCACAGTCCTTGTCTGAGGGTTTATTAAGCTGTTGTTGCAAGTTCACCCTTCTGAGTTAACTTTTTTTGTTAGTCAAGATTGGTTGGTTACTACCTTATATCCCATCCGTCTACAACTGGACTGTTAGTGTTGTCGATATTGGAGATGTTGGGTGGCTGTGAATGTGGCCGCGTGTTCCAGAAAATTCAGAACTCTTAACTGAGCAGTCTGACAACTGGAGTTAAATTTTTAACTGGGTGGTGGCTTTGGGGTGTGGAGCTGCTTTGGTGGGAGCTGGCCCCCCTCCCTCTGAGAGCACCCCAGAGGTCCCAGCCAGAAACAGGTGTCTGAGAAATTTTTGAGACTAGGTGATCTCCTTTGAGATGTATTTATGAGTCTCTGGAACAAGACTGACAGATGAGTTTGGATGTTGGTGACAGTGGGATGTGGGCATAAGCTTCTACAAGGGCTTCTGGAAGTATGGGAGGTGGGAGGAGGTCACCCACCCAACTCTGAACCTACTTTCAATATGTCCCTTTGTTTTTTCTTTTTGGGTCACACCCGGCAATGCACAGGGGTTGCTCCTGGCACACGCACTCAGGAATTACTCCTGGCGGTGCTCAGGGGTTCATATGGGGAGCTGGGATTTGAACCCGGGTCAGCCATGTGCAAAGCAAATGCCTTCCCCGCTGTGCTACCGCTCCAGCCCTATGTCTTTTTTTTTTAAAGCATACCGTTGTCTTTGCTTGTAAATTCAATCTGAGAAGTTGTGTTTAAACAGTAAAATTTCATTTATATTTGGATAATATCTGAAAATATTTTGGTCATCTCAGTTAATATTTGCCCTGGTTTTCCTTTGCTCTATTTTTCTCATCTCCCTTCTTAAAATTGAGTGATGGTGCTTTAGTTCCTTGTTTTCTGCACAAGTTAGGAAGTATAGAAGTGATAAATTCTATTTCAGTTCTTTTAGTAGCTACCTTTCAGTAATTGTTTGGTGCCAGACATGGAATACGGGGCCTTATGTCAGCATGTGATCAACCCTTAACTTTCAACCTAAAACTCGTCAAGTTCAGGGGCCAGAGAGATATTACAGTGAGCAGAGTACCTGCCTTGCACGTAGCCAATGTGGTTCAGTCCTTGGTACCACACATGGTCCCCTGGGTACCACGCGGAGTGATTCCTGAGTACAGTCATGAGTTAGCCCTGAGCACCTCCAGGTGTGCCTCCCCCCCCCAAAAAAAAATCAACTTCAAAGTCAATGAACAGTTTTTTGCAGGGGATGTGGAAGATTTGGGACCACACCCAGCAGTGTTACTGGCTACTCCCTGCTCTGTGCTGGGTGACTCATGTAGGTGCCTGATAGAACATACAGGACTGAACCAGGGTCAGCCTCATGCAAAGCAAGTGCCTTCATCCTTATATCTCTTCAGCCCAGTCTAGAGCGTTTGAACAGTATTCACTACCTGCACCTTTTGCATTTCTGTCTTCTAATATTGTTCTTCTTTCACATACTTTCTTTGTTATTATTTTTGTTTCATCTGGGGACCACACCCAGTGGTGCTCCGGGCTTACTCCTGGCTTAAGCTCAGGGATCACTCCTAATGGTACTCATGGGAGCATTTGTGATGCTAAGGACTGATACGTATGATCACTGTCACTGTCATTGTCCTCCTGTTTTCATCAATTTGCTTGAGTGGGCCCAGTAACGTCTCCATTTTGAGACTTGTTGTTACTGTGTCTGGCATATTGAATACGTCAAGGGTAGCTTGCCAGGCTTTGCCATGCAGGCAAGATGCTCTCGGTAGCTTGCCGGGCTCTCCAAGAGGGGCGGAGGAATTGAACCCGGCTCAGCCGGGCCAGCCGCATGCAAGGCAATCGCCCTACCACTGTGCTATTGCTCCAGCGTATGATAGAGTATGATAGAGTATAAAAATAAATAAATCAATAGCTGATGCCTAAGCTAGAGGGAAAGCCATACATGATGCTGGGGATAGAACTTGTATGCCAAGCAAGTGCCCTACCCACCGTACTATCTCTCTGGTCCCTTCACATACTTTTTTCCCCCCACATACTTTTTAAAAAGTCCTCCAAAGCTAATCTTCTAAGTTCATCTTTTTAAAAAAAATCAATATAGGGGCTAGAGAGATAGCACAGCAGGTAGGGTGTTTGCCTTGCGTGTGGCAAACCTGGATTCAATTCCCAGCATCCCATATGATCCCCTGAGCACCGCCAGGAGTGATTCCTGAGTGGAGAGCCAGGAGTAACCCCTGTGCATCGCCAGGTGTGACCCAAAAAGCAAAAAAAAAAAAAATCAGTATATAATAGTCATTTATTTTTATACCTGTGTTTTCAAATCTCTTCCCTTTCTGTGGCCTCCTGCACCTCCTCCTCTGGACCCAGTGTCCTTCCTGAAACAGACCCTTTCTTTCAGTGAGAACAGGAAGCAGGAGCACCTCTGTGCCTTTGCTTAGTTTCCCATGTCTTGAGCAAACCTTTCCCTCCGGTGAGAGCTCAGTTGGACACAGACTGCTGGAGAGATGGGCATTTGTCTCTGCGTTGGAGGCTCCACTGGTGCCTTCTCTTCTCACAGTAACTGTTGCTCAGAAATAATTCTGTTAGCCAAACTGTTGGCTTCGTGGACATGGTCCCTCTCCCTGTTTGCTCTTTTTAGTTTCTGTATTCAGTATTTTCAAGCTTTACGATGACAGACCTAAAGTATTTTATTTCTTTTCCTTCTGGAGGAATTAGTATGCTTTTTTTTTAACCCAAGGATTTCGGTTTCTGTATTGCCAAGGATTTCTCTTCCCCATCCTTCACATTCTTTTCATCTAAAATTCTCCAGAACAAGGCCGGAAAGGTGGTACAGGGGCTATAGGACTTATCTTGCTTGTGGTAGATCCTGACTTGATTCCGTGGTGCCACATATGGTCCCCGATTCATTGTGCTACCATGGGTCACGATCCAAGAAATCCACCCCCCCAATTACAAAGTAGAACAATATTCTCACAACATATATTATACCTCTACATTCTTTCTTCTACAACTGCTAAACCTTTATAATAGAGTTGTGTCCTGTGTGATCTTCATGAATGAATATTTTTTAGATGCCTGCCTGATTTTATTTATTCACCTAAGTATATGTTGTTTGTGGGGGCCATGTCTTGTGGTCCATTAGCTCAGGGTGGTGCCAGGGATCAAACCCCCTGAAGCCCCACTAATGAATTCTTCTATCCCTTTTCCAGCTCACCGGACCTCTCGAGTTGTGTGTCATTGTCCATAAAGCCTGTTTAATAACAATTTCCCTTGTTATTAGGATTACGTCTTTTTCCTTTTTTAAAAAATTTTTTTATTAGTGAAACACTGTGAGGTACAGTTGTAAACTTAGAAATTTTTGTGCTTGGGTTTCAGTTATACAATGATCGAGGACCCATACCTCTACATCCTTTTCTATGTAAAACCTCCTACTCTCTTTCCCGGAGTACTTGTTCTTTCCGTGAAGATTCCTTGCCCTTCTCTCTCCAGTATTTCAAAGCTATTCCGTTTCTGGGAAGTCAGTCTCTCTTCTTTATCACTTAGGATCCGAAGTCGTATCTGCTGATGCCTCCCCAGGGTGAATCACTCCCCGTATGTGGTTTTGTGTTGAGGAGCTTGTCTCCTGTGGTTTTCTTCTCCCTTCTTTCTTCTGGAAGTTATTAGGTTATGGAAGTTTCCCCCACAGATTCTGCTTTTGTTTCTGTGGAGCCTTTGGGGTTTGGGTTGTCTCTGAGCAGTACTTGATGCTAATTTATTGCTTTAGGATTTCCTGAACAGAAAATGGCTGAGGATTTTTGTTTTCCCATGCTTGGTGCATTTTCCCTACGTGAGGCCCACTCCTGCTTACCACTCACAGTGGCTCGGCCCTCTTATCACACAACCAGGTACCTCCAAGCCCTCCATGATTTGGGAGAGAAATCACTTGCTGCCCACGGGGATGCCTTCTCTCCTCTCGTTGGCACTGCAGCTCTGCCTTGTGCTACTGGAAGTTTTGTACTTGTTTTCTATTGCTGACATACTTGCTGGTTGCACAAAGTCTCCTTTCCCACCCTATAGCTTCCTATGTGCGGGGGGGGGGGGAGTCATAAACTTCTAGAATGTTTTCTTCGCAAGGCTAATAAAAATATATGTTCAAAGCCAGAGAAGCTAGCTCAAAGGGCTCATATACATGCCTGACATGTGGAGGTCCCGGGTTCAATCCCCAGGGCTTCGTGGTCCCCGAGCACTCCCAGGTGCAGCCCTGGAGCCCCCTCCCCTCCCCACCCATCCGGGCAGCAACACCACATTGCTGGGCCTGAACTTTCCCATAAAGCCAGGCCAGGCATCGCTGTCAGTGACCCCCCCCAGACAAAATTAAACACACCCTTGTTCTTGGGTGGGAGAATATCTCTATCAGCATCCCAATAGTTATCATCCCCATGAAAGTAAAACGTTAACGTCAAAACATTGACTAATAAAAAGAAAAACATGAAAAATAAGAGCAAAACATTGACTAATTATTTGACTGCTTAATACACGTTACTTTAAAGCTGCTCTTGGGTCAGTTTGGTTGTTTTTTGGGGGGGTCACACCCGGCGATGCACAGGGGTTACTCCTGGTTCACTCACTCAGGTATTACTCCTGGCAGTGCTCGGGGGACCATATGGGATGCTGGAAATCGAACCTGGGTTGGCTGTGTGCAAGGAAAATGCCCTACCCATGGTACTATCACTCCAGCCCCATGGTTGCTTTTTTTGAAATTCAATAAAAACCAATTGCATACCAAAAAAGAAAAAAATACTTAAAAATATTTAAGAAGTTCACGTGGTTGGGGCCAGAGAGATAGTACAGTGAGTAGGATTCTTGCCAAGCAGGATTTGATCCCTAGCCTGAGCACCAACAGGTGTGGCCACTCCCGCCTCCACCAAAAAAAAAAAAAAAAGAATTTCATATAATTGATGCACATACTATTGAAGAACTGCTAGAATTGGGTTCAAAGCCACCGACAATGGGTCAGACCTAAATTAACCCAGTTAATGATCCAAAATAGCACAACGAGTAGGGGGTTTGCCTTGCACACAGCCGACCCGAGTTCGATTCCTTCCTCCCTCTCGGAGAGCCTGGCAAGCTACTGAGAGTATCTCGCCTACATGGCAAAGCCTGGCAAGCTACCCGTGACATATTCGATATGCCAAACACAGTAACAACAAGTTACATTGACTGGTGCCCACTCGAACAAATCGATGAATAACAGGAGGACAGTGCTACAGTGCTTAAGGATTCAAAATAAAGAACCCCGGGGACAGAGACTGGTCAGCAGAGAATTATGAGCAGGGCCGGAGATGGAGCTCCTGCCTCGCATATTTGGGACCTGGTTCCATCTGCAGCAGCAAAAGGAAGAACTAGATGAGCAAAGAGGTCTTGCGTAGTAACAGACGAGAGAGGCCGTGAGCCACCGAGGGCAGGCCCTGAGTGAAGGAGTGAGAGAGAGAGAGAGAGAGCAAGCCAGCTTTCCTCCTGAGGAACTGGACGCTGAATGCAGGAGGGAAAAAAAAAGAGAAGGCAAGAATGAGGGTTTTTTTTTTAACCAAGCAACTACATGAATAACAGCGACATGTATCACGCTGGAAATGGCACATTTCAGAGGGAAAGGGGAGAAATCAAGAGGTTGATTGTTCCACAGTTTTTTGCTTTAGAATTTATAAACTGCTTTAGCATCTTTATGGTGTTTGCTCTTGGCTTCCTTTATACTTCTCCCGTCACAAATGGAATACAAAGTGGAAAGAAATGCAAGCACTACTGAAATATGGAGCAGGAACGTGAAAGTTCCCTCACCACAAATAATTGATAATGCCGCATAGCCTCTAACGCTGTGCTCAGGTCGTTGGTTGAATTGCATTAGCATTAGTGTTTGTTTTTAAATTTTTAATTTGTTATAAAAATTTTAATTCAATCATATATTATGCATAATCTTCTGCTGCACACATTCTCTCCATGTTGGTATATATTCTTTTTATGGCTGCAGAATATGTTATTGTGTTAATCTACTTTGATTTATTTACCCTTTCTTCATGGATGAGTTATTGGTTCCTGATGTGTTAAGATGTTCTCCTCGGTTCTCATTTTGATTCTGTTATTTTTATTTTATTTTATTTTTGCTTTTTGGGTCACACCCGGCGATACACAGGGGTTACTCCTGTCTCTGCACTCAGGAATTACTCCCGGTGGTGCTCAGGGGACCATATGGGATGCTGGGAATAGAATCCGGGTCGGCCGCATGCAAGGCAAACACCCTACCGGCTGTGCTATCGCTCCAGCCCCTTGCTTCTGGTTTTAAAATCAAGACTGGCCAAGTGATTTGTCAGGATGCTTCTTCGGCATCTGTTGAAAAGGTCAATTGATTTTTTTTTCTTTTTTCTTTTACTCTAATCCCAGTGTTTAATCTCATGGCTCTGGTGTTCCTAAACTGTGTTGGGTTTGTTATTTTGGTTCAGTGCCATTGGATATTTTTTTTTCTTTATGCTTCCTCTGTGGCTATTGTGGTCAGAGATGTCTCCTCAAATTCCTGCCCCTTCCCACTGGGTTGGAGCAGTCCAGTGAACAGGGCAGGACATCACTGCCACAGTCATGGAGACTTAGATGGCAAGGTGGTTTTTGCAGATACAGTGAAGGTGACCAACTTCATCAAAAGCAAGCCTTTTTAGATGGCACTGAGACAATCTTATGGACTCCTTCCAGTCAGGCTCCGGAGAGCAGAGACAAAAATTGGAGACTCGGATCCTGAGCACAGAACTAGGAGTAAGCCCTGAGCACCCCCAGCTGTGGCCTCGAAACCAAAAGCCAAAAACAAAAAGCAAAAAAAAAAGAAGGAAAAGAAAGAAAGAAAGAAAGAAAGAAAGAAAGAAAGAAAGAAAAGAAAAGAAAAGAAAAGAAAAGAAAAGAAAAGAAATCTGGAGACTCAGAGGCATTGCTGGGCTAGTTTTGCAGGCTCAGACTGCTGTATGGCCGAACATGGGACCATGTTCAGAAAATGAGCAGGGTAAGGTGGCCTACTGGAGCTGAAAACTGCTCCAGTCACAACCCAGCAAAAAAAAATTAAAAATAAAAATAAAATAAAAGCACCGAAGTCCCAAAACCAAAGGGAGCCTGATTGTTCCAACAAGCTGGTCATGCTCTTGAAGTAGTTCCTGAGCCTCAGAGGAGCAGGAGCCGTGCCTGACTCCTGCATTCAGCTCAGGGACCCCTAGAGCAGAGAACCCGGTGAAAACCATCTGAGACATCTGTCCCCTCAGCAATGACTTTTTTCTTTTTTGCTTTTTTTTTTCTCTCGATGCACAGGGGTTACTCCTGGCTCTTGCACTCAGGAATTACTCTTGGTGGTGCTCGGGGGACCATATGGGATGCTGGGAATCAAACCTGGGTCAGCCGCGTGCAAGGCAAACACCCTACCCACTGTGCTATTGCTCCTGCCCCCAAGCAATGGCTTTTGTTCTTCTCCCAGACCTTCAGAAGTGCTCATGGCCGGACTCTGGCACCACAAGCCTTACTCATGCTCAGCGTTCTGAAAACTCCTCAAACTACCACTGAGCATTCTCTGAAGCTGTTTTTTTCTCCTTTTTCATTTATATTTGATGCTGAGCATTGAACTTAGGGTCTCACACGTGCAAGGCATGTGCTCTGCCTTGAGGGCACACTGTAGCTGAAAACTCACCAAAGTTCTAGACTCTCCTCTCTTGTCTCTTTCTGCCAAGACTATGGGCAGCCAACTTTTGTCCCAACGGGGACATTGCCTGTTCTTTACTCCCCCAATTCTTAAGCCCTCGAGCCCTTAATATTATGTGGTGAAAGGGACATTGCAGGTGAAGTTATGTGTATGAACCCTAAAAGTGGAAGATTATCCTGGATTCCCAGACAAGCTCAGTCTAATCACTTAAGTAGGGAAATTCCTCCAGCGAGGAAATGCCAGGACATCTCAGAGAGAGAGATGCGGCAGAAGTCAGACCTTCAAAGCAGGACCAGGGTGTGTGTGTGTCTGGCTGTGAGGATGGAGGGGCCAAGTGACCTCCGAAAGATGCAAATCATCCTGTCGACAGCTAGAAGCAAAGCACGCCTTCAGCCCTTCATTGGGAATTGGATTCTTCAACCTGAAGGCACCCCAAAGCAGCTTCTGTCCCCGAATCCCCAGACAGTGCGGGGCCAACTTTTGGACCTAAAGCCTGGAGCAGAGCAACCCACAGTGCCGGCTGAGCGGCAGCCGCTCAGAACTGCAAGCTCACCACTTTGGGTCATTTTAAACTGCTAGGATTATGGTCATTTGTTCCAGCAGCCGCAGAGAATGAATAAACCACCTCACGTTCATTCAGTCTCCCCAAAGGTAACATAAATGCATCAGGGATGGAGATGTGACTCTGTGGGGTTTTCGGGGTTTTTTTTTTGTTTGTTTGTTTGACTTGGTTGTTTCTTGCTGACTATACCTGGAGGTGCTAAGGGTTATTCCCAGGCAGAAATTGGGGTTCACTCCAGGCGGTGCTGGGGGCCCATGTGGCATCCAGTACCGACCAAACCCAGGGCTCCCACAGGCTCCAGCCCATTACATCCTCTCCCTGGCCCCCATGAGGGAAAGTACAAAACTGAAACGGAACCTTCCTAGGAACAGGGCAGGAAATCAAAAGATTATATTTAACCCTTTAAAAGAGCAGTGCATCTGGGGCTGGAGCGATAGTACAGCGGGTAGGGAGTTTGCCTGGCACGCGGCCAACCTGGGTTTGATTCCCAGCATCCCATATGGTCCCCTGAGCACCGCCAGGTGTAATTCCTGAGTGCAAAGCCAGGAGTAACCCCTGTGCATCGCTGGGTGTGACCCAAAAAGTCAAAATAATAAAATAAAATAAAAAATAAAAATAAATAAAAATTACTACCAATGGAGGCCAGAGGACTAGTACAGCAGGTAGAGCACTTTCCTTGCACATTGCTGACCTAGGTTCAATTCTTGGCCCCGCAGATGGTCCTCCAGGCCCTGCCAAGAGTGATCTCTGACCAAAGAGCCAAAGTAAACCCTGGACAGTGCCAGGTGTGGCACCAAAGCCAATAACAAAAAAATAAGTAACTATTATTGGGGTTGGGGAAAGATAACTCAATGAGCTAGAGCACATGCTTTACGGAGGCCCTGGTATGATTACCAAGTGATCCCAAGAACTGAGTATGGAGGAATTTCTGAGCAAACCAAGGTATGTAACACCTCTCCCCCGACAAAACAAGAATTCCTATTCATCTCTATTTCTATACCATTTTTTTCTGATGCCAGTAAGCATATCACTAAACTCAGAAAAAAAGGATGGCTTACAGGAAATCTTCTGAGAGCAAAATAATCCATAATATAAGTCAAAATTCTGATCTTAACTTTTTTAATTAAAGAAAAAAATTCCAAGCTTACCACAGGATTGGGTTTGGGAGTATATGCACGTGCAGATTTAATACCAGTGAGCGGTTTGCCCTTAACAGTGGTAGATAGAACTTCTGGTTGAGGCAACAACAATGGTTTCACAGGCTCAATGACTGAAGGTGTTGGGATATAAACTGGCTCTGGATCTATTTCTCCTTCCACTTTTACCCATAATGGGTAATGTCGAACTGGTTGCTCCGGCTCTGTTTCACAAATAGCTTAAAAAAGAAGAGTAAGATTATTAGGGGCCTTTAGCAACAAAAGCTTACTAAGGTATATTGTCAAAATAAAATATGCTTCTTCATAAAAATACTATTAAGACTCTAAAAAAATTTTAAAGCCTTTTTATTCCCCTTGTACCTTTATTAACCAAATATTTACTGCATAGCCATTATAAGTCAAGTTCTGTTTTAAACATTAGAAATGTTTAAAAGAATAAAGAAGTAAGTTCTTCAAGCTGGAGAGATTACTCAAAAGGCTGAAGTGCATGCTTTGCAGATAGTAACTCAGGGTTTGATTATGGCATCACATGGTTCTCCAAACAGATGACTGTGCCATTCCTGAGCATTACTATTTGTAGTCCAAAAACAAACAAAATGAAACAAAAACAAAGTTCTTGCCTTCACAAAGTTTATAAACCAGTGTGAGAAATAAACTAGTAAATCAAGCAAACGTGTAATTATCAAATACCGTGAAATAAAGCAAGATTGGTTGGGAATAAAAAATTAACAGTCTGGGGCTGGAGTGACAGTACAGTGGGTAGAGTGTACCCACTGCCTTGCATATGGCTGATACAAGTTTGATCTCTGGCATCTCATACGGTCTCCTTGAACATTGCCAGGAGTAAGCCTTGAATACAGAGCCAGGAGTAACCCCTGAGCATCACCAGTTGTGGCCCCAAAACCAACTCCCACCCCTAAAACAAACCAACAAAAAACCAAAACACACCACACACACACACACACACACACACACACACACAGAGAAAATGGCAAGAATATAAAAGGAGGGCATATGTCATCTACATAAAATTTGTGACATCAAATAAACAAGTCATAAGTAGCTTGGAAAACAGACACAGAAAAACCTTGTATCTATTACGTAGGCTAATCCTTAGCACAAAGATGGGCCACATATCAAAAACAGTTAACAAATCTTGGAGAAGCAGAATATTTATCCAGAGTTATCAAATTACTAGATTTAAATATCCAGTTTTTAATATTACATATGCTATAAAGAAATAGTATAATAAGAGTGACATCATACCAGAAAAACCAGAAATACTTAGAAAAATATGGACTCAAATCCCTACCACCCAACGCCATAGAAATATGACCTCACACAGCTGGAGCGATAGTACAGCGGGTAAGGCGTTTGCCTTGCACACGGCCAACAAGCCAGGTTCAATTCCCAGCATCCCATATGGTCCCCTGAGCAACGCCAGGTGTGACCCAAAAAGCAAAACAAAACAAAACAAAAACAAAAACAAAAAAACCCCTAAAAAACAAATATGACCTCACGGGGCATGCTACTTAACAGGCCAGCAGGTGAAGAGTCAAGA
>JAOXYA010038609.1:0-12669 GCA_028565675.1 Sorex palustris
CTGAAATAAGAATTCTAGTGTTCTGTTGCATTATTTTAGTCCTACAGTTAAGCATTATTCAAAATATACAAAGCACATGAAAGGTAAGAATTAAAGGATACAAGGAAGGTCAAGGAGTATGTCCAGAATAGAGACGTCTATTATGGAGTGCTACAGTAACTTATTTGGATTTCACAAATCCTTTATTTAAAAGCCTGGAGTGGAACACGTTTCCTGTGCTAATATTAAAAAGCATTGTGATGTTATCAAGATGGCACTGCATGAGTGTCCTTGTTTTGCTTCCAAGAGGAACAACTAAAGAGTAGCCAGAAAGGAAAACCACTGAGAACCCCCCCAAATCATGCTGGGTGAGACCGAAGCTCTCCCTGTACAATCATAGAAAAAAAATTTCTGCATTGAAGGTGGAGAATTCAGGCACAGTCAGCCAAAGAAGGTGCAGAGAGGATTGCAGGAGGCAGGCTGGCAGGGGGCACAGTGGGTAGGGTTGCTAGGCAAGTGAGAGGCGCCGACGAGGAAAAAGAAGAGAGCAGTGATGGTGTAAAGTCACATGCCCTGGCCCAGAGGAATCCCACAGCAGTGGAAGTGGAGTAGAACTGGCCTTTGCACAGGCCAGGATCTCACAAGAAGGACAATAGAGAGGTATTCTGGAATCTAGCTTCTTAAAAATATAGACTATGGAGCCAGAGCGATAATACATTGGGTATGGCATTTGCCTTGCATGTAGCTGATATGGATTCAACACCCAGTATCCACCATGCCCGCCAGAAGTAATTCCCATAGAGCCAGGAATAACCTGCTGGTCCAACCATATCCCCCGTTTATAAAAAAAATTCAGTTTCTTTAGAATTATAATCTCTTATAATCAATTATAATCTCTTTAGATTTATAATCTCACAACTACATACCCAATGCTGCAATTTTTTTTTTGTTGTTGTAGAGGGGTTATGCCAGAAAAAGTTTAAGAAGCCCTACTCTAGAAATTACTCTGCTCCACCACTGAGGATCTTCACTTACATTGTGAAATTCACTGACAACAAACAAAGGACCAAGTCTCAGGTCAGGGAGAAGAGGGCTATTAGCAATGCCATAGTCACGAACTAGGACCTACTTCCCTCTTTCTGTTGCAATAGCAGATGGCCCCCCAGCTGACCCAGAAGTTGAAATGCAGCCTAAATGAAGCCAGAAGAGGGAAAAAACAATAACAACAAAACACCTTTACCTATTGGAAAAATAGAGGATAAGCAGTTCAACTTTAAACTGCTGATCCAGATTTTAAAAAGAAGAGACATTACAGTAGTAAAATTGTCAGACCACAAAATATAACACTTGGCAACTTGGAAATATGCTATCATAAGGAGACAACAACTCCTCAGAATTCAACCTCAAAGACATGAAAGATTTTGTCTCCTTATCTGGGAGAGTGCAAAATTGTTGCAATAAACTCAGTTAAGTAGAAGAAAATTCAAAGGTTAATCAAAGAGAGAGCCCAAAACCCAGTAAAACAAACTAATCAGCACAGAAATAAAATTGAGAAGGTAGAAAAGTGAAGCTTTAAATTAAAAACAAAACAAAAAAAGGCTCAAAATATAAAGAATACAATACACAAAATCAAGAGTGCTAGAGAAATCTATGGAAACAGAATGGACCAAAAGGATGGATGAACCAATGATCTTGAAGATAACAACTCACAAATGACTTGGTCGATGGCAGGAGAAGAAGCACAGAGACTACCTGATTCCATTAGGAATGACAACATAAGGATAACTTTGTCCATTATTACAACAAGGGAATCTCAGAAGGGTAACAGAAAGGAAAAAGTATAAACAGTTACTTAAAGAAAAAAATAGATGGAAAGCCCCCAGATTTGGGGAAGAAATCAAATGTACAAGTCTAACAAGTTAACATACCTCCGGTTTTCTAAATGCAGAGACTCACACAAAATCACACAATAGTGAGATGGTCAAGAGTTTAAGACAAAGAACACTGATTATGGAAGAAAGATGAGCATATAAATTATAAAGGTATTCCAAATAGACATTCATCGGATTTCTCAGCAGAAACTCTACAGGCCAGAGGAGAGTGGAATGGTAAATTGCCCAAACTTCTCAAAAATGACAACTGACTTCAGAATTTGCTCGAGCGGGCCCAGTAACGTCTCCATTGGAGACTTTGTTGTTGCTGTGTTTGGCATATCGAATACGTCACGGGGAGCTTGCCAGGCTCTGCCGTGTGGGCGAAATACTCTCGGTAGCTTGCCGGTCTCTCCGAGAGGGGCGGAGGAATCAAACTCGGGTCGGCCATGTTGGCTGCGTGTAAGGTAAACGCCCTATCCGCTGTGCTATCACTCCAGCCTGACATATATAATTATACATATATTCACATTCACACACACACACACACACACACATACATACAGGGGACTTATAAATTGTCCAAAGGGTTTGAACACATGCCTTGTATATTGGAGGCCCTTTTTCAACCATACCCGGTACTGTATGATCTTTTTAGCACTATTCCAGGAGTGGACTTTAAATTCTACCAGCCCATAACAGAAGATTAAAGTAGAAATAATTATTAATATTTTTAAAAAATGATTAGAGGTGTATTTATGTCAAAAAATCCACTCTATTGCTTCTGTATTATCTTTTATTTTTTTATCGCCATAAGATAGTTACAAAGATAATCATGATTGTGTCATACAACATCTGTTCCTTCACCAGTTTAATTTTCCCATCACCAATGGCCCTAATTTCTCTCCTGCCCCTCAGTCTGCTTCTATGTCCTCTTTCTCTGTCTCTGTGTGTGTCTCTATCACTATGTGTGTCTCTCTGTCTCTGTGTGTCTCTGTCTCTCTGCCTCTGTGTGTCTCTCTGTATGTGTCTCTGCCGCTGTGTGTGTCTCTCTGTGTGTGTCTCTGTCTGTGTGTTTGTCTCTCTGTGTGTGTATATGTGTGTCTGTCTGTCCGTCTGTCTGTCTACCTGCTTGCCTGCCTGTCTGTCTGTGTTCAGTGGGAACTCAATCACCTTTATCCTTTTCCTTTGGAGACTCCAGAGAAAAGTAGACCCTTAGCTCAGGGCCCTGAGGATGGGGGCGCACGGGGACCAGCCGCCTCCTGGTACATTCGCTCCTGAGCGGAGCCCCGCGAGGGCGACCCACTGTCACTTAGCACCGCAGCCTCGGCAGCGGCGGAACAATAGGTTTTGATTAGAAAAAAAAAAACCACTAAAGCCATCATCTATTTGCTAATTGTAGACTCTCCGCAATCTCTCTCCAATGTGGGCTTCTTTTCCCCACCACATTTCCGAGAAGTGTAATCACTGCCTCCTGAAACGCGGGCGAGCCCACGCCATCGGGGCTTTTGTTTGCTTAGTGCGCGCAGGGCTGCGACGGGCGCGCGGAGCCGGGGGCCCTTGGCAGCGCCCGGCGCCCTGGCTGAGGCCGGCGGGAGGACTGCAGAGATACAACCCACTGAAAAAGTTTTGGGTTGAGATGTTTATGTTTTCCATGGAAGCACACTGGAATAGCCGCGAAGCTCCGACTCTCATCCTTTACCAGAGCAGTCTGGATGGTTCCTTGGTGAATCGAAATTCTCACCTACCCAGTGCCTCCTCTGCTGAAATGAAATGACAATTAGATGCCCCTCCAAACAAAGAAGGAAACAGCACCCTTCCTTCTCCACCCGGAGAGGAAAATTTTTTTCATTGGGGAGGGGGGGTTGTTTGGGGTGGTCGACTCTGGGAAAGCCAGAGCACAGTGCGTGAACACTAAACACCGATTTAAAACTCCTTTATAAAACAAAAGCGTTGAGCAGCCACTGAGCAGAGCGTTCAATAGAGTGCCCCAGAGTAATTCTGATTTATCACCTGCTGTACCCGCTTAGGCAGTGCTTAAGAACCAGCTGAGAGTCAATTGAATCTGGGCATAGCCACAAGTATCTGGAGCACCTGCCTGAAATTTATTTGTCCAAGATATGAAGGGGTTGGGTTGGCAGGGTACATTGGGGGTAACATTTCCGCCTCAGGAGAGAGGAATCTAGGCATATAGTATCTAATCCATTGATAAAGAGAGAGGACACAGGAAAAAACACTCCAGGCTTGGACAGTGTATGGTCACAGGTTCAAATCCCTGGGGTAACACATGCATCAAGTGTTTCTGATCCCTGGCTCCTCAAGCCATTCCAGTTTCATCTCAGGCAGCTGTGTTTATGAGCACTGCACAAAATGTACTACTCCCCAGTGATCCCTGTAAATAAAAAATGGTATGTGCTGTTGTTTGAAAGTGTGTGCCTTGGAAGCACATGACCACCGTCATGACCCCAGTGAATGTCATAACTATAATTGTGCTCCTCAACTAAGAGTGTGACTCTGATCAAGAAGTGAACAAGAAAGCAGCTAAAGGAGTGTGAAATTCAGTGAGTGCCACAGCCTGATGTGCAAACAGGATGAAAAGATGATCTAAACTGATGTGTTGGCAAGGCATTGGAACTCTCATATACAAAGTACTAGAGGGAATGTAAACTGAGGCAACCGCTTGAAGAGATGACAAAAGGGTATAAGTAAAGTCATTACAGTAATAGATACAGTCATGATCTTACCGTAGAGATAGTTTCACAGACTCGCAAACACGTGCCTACGCACTCGCGCGCATGCGCGCTCACACACGCACATACACGCACAAACACACGTCAAAACTCATCAAATTTCTATAGAGATCGTATAGCAGGTAGGGTGCTTGCCTTGTGCAAGCTAACCCAGGACTCCGATCCCCACCACCCATTATTGTCCCCTGAGCACCAACAAGCGTGGTGCCTGAGCACAGAGCACAGAGCCAGGAGTAATCCCTGAACAACACCAGGTGTGGGTCCTTTAAAGTACATCAAATATGTATATCTAGTTACAGATAACACTTGCTCCATAAAAACAATTTTAATTTCAAATATTAATGCCTAAAGAAAATTCAGTGGATAAAAACAAAAGAACATTTAGTTTGCTAATGAATCTGCAAATCAGACAGAAATTGACACATCTTTTCTCCAAGTGGCATGAGCTGAGAGCTGGAGGTCAGATCCTAAAAGAGCTCACTCACATGATGGTAAGTTGGTACTGATAAGCTGGGCACTCACGCTGACCCAGGACTGGAGGCCTCTTTTCCATTTTCATCTGAATCTTTACAAGGGACCTGAACTTCCCCCTAGTGACTAGGCTTAGAACCAAGCATCCTGAGAAACAGAATCTCAACCCCTTTTTCTGACTTGGCTTTAGAAATCACATACTATTACTTCCACCAAACCCCAGTACTGAGGCATGTACAAAGGCACACCTGTTTGAGGGACATGGCCCCTGACTCTTTCTTTTGATGGAGAATAGTAAATTCTATAAGAGCATATCGAATGAGAAAATAGAGACTTTTTTGGGGGAGATGGAGGGGTCACTATAATCTACCACAACTTACTGTCTGGACACATTCAAGCTACATACAGAACATACTTTTCGCTTCTCTAATACCCTCAACCTCCTATTCTTTCATGGGTCTCAGGCTTGAATTTAAGGATCTCATCAGATAAAGCAAATTGTAAGGATATTTTCTTCTAAAGCAGGAGATCAGAGAGATAGTACAGCAGATAGGGTATTTGCCTTGCACGTGGCCAACCCTGGTTTGATTCCTGGCATCCCAGGGATATGTGATCCCCAGAGCACCACCAGGAGTAATTCTTGAGTACAAAGCCAGGAGTAAGCCCTGAGCATTGCCAGGTATGTCCCCAAAATGAACAAAAAAATTTCTTTAATAGTGATATGGTACATGGGGCTGGAGTGATAGTACAGTGGGTAGGGCATTTGCCTTGCACGCGGCCTACCTGGGGTTGATTCCCAGCATCCTGTATGTTCCCCTGAGCACCGCCAGGAGTAATTCCTGAGTGCGTGAGCCAGGAGTAACCCATGTGCATTGCCAGGTGTGACCCAAAAAGCAAAAAAACAAACAAACAAAAAAAGAGTGATATGGTCCAACCACTGTATTCATGGTTTACCTACGAGAAATAAAAACATGTCACCCTACTAAGAGGTGAAACTCTTGGGATAAATTTCCTTAAATATAGATACTTATGTAAACTTTTTTCCTAATCTTAAAACTACAAGTCAAATGGAAAGCTATTTGGTTCCATGGAAAATTAGCATGCAATGATAGGACAGATATATGATAATGTCTATAAACAAATTCACAAAAATAAAATGAGGCACACAAATGTGTTGCTTCACAACAATTCTGAAATTCAGTTGGGCACATTTCCCCAGCATCTTGATAGGTATTCAATTTCTTAGCCTGTGAAAAAAATATCTTATCACTCTACCCTTTGCACTCTTCACTCTTCATGCTAAATTATCCTTATTTTCTTGTGAAGTATAGTCCACATTTGTGACTGAGCCATTTTCTTTATTTACTTTCCATTCATAGAAATTCACTTTCCAAAGTCCTATTTATATTTTGTGAAGAACCTGCCCCATTGAGTTCAGTTCAAATTGATTTTGTTTAGAATAATATAATTCTCTTTAAAGCTTATAGATTCCTCATGAATCTTACTGAAGTTCCATTAGATGCATGTGACATCTACAAATCTCATTGAAATAAGTCCTTCTTTACCTTCTGCCACTGGCAAGGATAATGATGGGATAATGCATTTCAGATTCTTATAAACCTTATTTTTCAATAGAATTTGAGAATTAAATCCGTTAGATATTTAGAGTGTCTTTGATCTATCTGGAAGTTTACATGAAGTGACTAAGATATCCCTGAGGTCTTAAATTATGTTAAGGTACCACTTTACAGTTGATCCCAGGCCTAAGGCCAAACTTTAAGAATGTTGGGCCATCTGTGGCTAAAACAGTAGTACAGCAGGTAGGGCACTTGCCTTGCATGTGTCCAATCCAGGTTCAATCCTGGCATCCCATATCCCATTACCAAACACCATCAAGAATAATTCCTCAGTGTAGATCCAGGGGTAACCCTGGAACATTGATGGGTATGGCCCCAAGACAAACAAAAAATAGATTTAAAAAAGAATTTTTGCCATCTATGGAAGTAGCACTGTAGCACTGTTTTCCCGATGTTCATCAATTTGTTTGAGCTGGCACCAGTAACTTCTCCATTGTGAGACTTGTTGTTACTGTGTTTGACATATTGAATATGCCACAAGGAGCTTGCCAGGCTCTGCTCTGCAGGCAGGATACTCTCGGTAGCTTACAGGGCTCTCCAAGAGGGATGGAGGAATTGAACCCAAGTCGGCCACATGCAAGGCAAATGCCCTACCCACTGTGCCATCGCTCCAGCCCATCTATGGAAGTAATAATAAAAAATACATTTTTGGCAAGATTTTAATTTCAAATCCAGAGAGCTCTGGTTTCTTTATATTTTGCTGGAAACTGAACTGTTCTTTATTTATTCATTTCTGTCTTGTCTAGCTGTGCATACATACAATTAGCACTGTAACAATTTTGCCTGAAAATTTCCTTAGCCACATTTACGAGTTCATTGTATTTTCTATTTTTGGTCATTGAAAGCAATAGCTTTCTCACCAGATTCCACTAAATTTTACTTGCCTTTCCCTTAAACACTTCCTCATATCCTCCTCCAAGCTTATCTAAGGTTGGTTTTGAGGCCTCTCCAATTTCTGCCCACTCCCCACTTCCAAAGCCTCTATCACATGTTTCAGGTGCCACGATCTCATTTTCTACTACTGATGCATGATAAGCCTCACAGAAAATGAGCGTTTTTAAATAATTACCGTAAAAGTACTATTTTATTAAAGTCTTGGAATTTTCTATTTAAGCGATGCTTGCATAGAAAGAGGAGAGACTTAATTCTGCTCCACTCACACTTCTTAATCAGTGTTTACTGAGTGTGATTGGAGGAGGAAGTAAGGATGCACCCCTGAGATTGTCCTTCACTAGTCTGGTAAGCTGGTAGCAGCAATTGACTAGGTGTTTAGCCTGGGGAGAAGAGGTGGGTGTCAGCCCGTAATATCCTCCAAGAAGACCTTTCCCCACAGAGTGGGCTTTAACATAACTATGGAGAAAAGAGACCCCTTGTGATCAACTTCAGAAGTCACAGGGCAACACTTCCACTTCACAATCTTAGTTGACCTGGTTACAAAAGCCTGACTAGCTGCAGTGGGAAGGAAAAGAGACCTCACCTCTTGGAGTGGATTCACTCAAGTTCTAGAAAAGACTATAGAACAGAAAATGCGATTGTGCTCATGTTTTAAAATATATATTCAGACCCATTTTTTTCTACTTCATTATATAGATTTTGCTACTAAAGTCAATACTACCTAACAAGACATGTTCAGGAAGGTGTAATTCTATTACTCTTTCTGTATGAAGCTTTCTAGTGGTCTTTGTTTATATATATATATATATATATATTAATATTTATCTATTTATTTATTTATTTTTGCATTTTGGATCACATCCTGCAATGCGCAGGGGTTACTCCTGGCTCATGCACTCAAGAGTTACTACTGGAGGTGCTCGGGAAACCATATGGGATGCTGGGAATAGAACCCAGATTGGCCGCGTGCAAGGCAAACACCCTACCTGCTGTGCTATTGCTCCAGCCCCTCTCATGGTCTTTGGTTTGTTTATACAATTTCTGTTTGATATATTACACACAGAGAACATACATACATATCTGTTACCAGTTCCTTCTTGCACAAAGAAGTTGCCACAAATATCATAATACTCAACCCTAGTAGAATGCACAGAATCCTCCATCCAACTCTTCCTTGTTCTCTTTTTTTGGCTGCAGAGCACTCTGAGAATGAATGTGAAAGAATCCATTCCATCTGTCTTTTATGGAGAGCCACTTACTGTCAGATTTTGAATATTTGCAATCTGATAGGTAAGAATTTCTCAGTATAATTGGATATTATAATTAAGAAAAAAAATTTTTATGGTGTCTGGTCTTGTAATCTGACTCCAGCAGGAGGTAGCTTTTGGGTGTGACCCCTGGGTGGCCGGACACTGGGGGATGCAGGCAGAGAATCTCTGCTCCCGGGTCCTGTTGAGCCCAAAGTCCAAGGTCAAAAAGTTCTGCATTACCCAGGTTCCATGGGACATCACTCATGTGTGAGGCTAGGACCAACCCTGTGGAAAGCAGCCTGGAGTGTGGCTACGATTGGGTAGCGGAGGTCGGCTGCCGGGGCTGGATCCCTTGAGGTGGAGAGGGCTCTCACCTGCCCCCCTGTGGGGCAACTCAGGGGTCACACCCATAAGCCACCTCCGGCCGGCGCCAGATAATCTCATCAGCCACCCTCCAGAACTCACGGCTGCTTTACCTGGAAGGAAGCATAAAATGAGGCCCCCACAACCATGCCACCAGACTTTGTGCCAGGCTGTTTTTATTTGAGGAGCCCCAGAGGGGATTGGGTGAGAGCCCTTCCCGGTCCAAGGAACCCAGCCCTGGCAGCCAACCTCCACTACCCAATCACCACCACACTCCAGGCCGCTTCCCACATGCTTGGGCCGAGCCTCACATACAAGTGAACATATTCCTGGACCGCACATCAGCATGACATGTAAGACACTCCTTACCCATTTTCCATAATTATCATATTTGATGGGGTTCCAACAGTAGAAAATAATCATAGAGGGAAATATATATATATATATATCAAAGAGTCTGGCAAGCTACTGAGGGTATAACACCCACACGACAGAGCCTGGCAATCTACTTGTGGTGTATTTGATATGCCAAAAACAGTAACAATAACTGGTCTTCCAATATGAAAGAGCTTCCAATATGGCAGCGTTGGGAAAGACGAGTAAGGAGAGGTTGCTAAAATCTCAGTGCTGGGATGAATGGAGACGTTACTGGCACCCATTGAAGTAAATTGATGATCAACGAGATGACAGTGATGACTGGTCTTGTATGTTGCTTATTTTTCTATTGAATTTTTTACATTTTAATCAATGATTTAAATTCTCAAAATTCTTTATATGCTACAGAAACTCAGCTTTCATAATGGCATTAGTCACAAATATTTTTCCGCCAATTTTTCTAATGTTGTTTGACTTTGCTTCTTTTATTTGCTTCCTGGCAAAAGTTCAGTGTTTTTGTTTATTTTCTTTCTTTCAATGTAGACTGTTTTATCTGTTTTCTTTTGAGTAATCATTTTAACTATAAATAAGTTGGATAACATGACCCCAGAAGGGAAAAAAATAACTGAAGTAATATGTGATAACAGTGTGGCTATACATTTTTAGTGTGCCATTTTGTTGCCCATTGTATGGTATAACAATTCTGAGACTACCTTATGTATGTATTTCACACACACACACACACATATATATATATATATGAGCAAATGAATTGGGAGAGGCAGGTATCAGTCATACTCATTCTCCGTGTGTTAATAACCCAGCCACAGCTGTTGGGATACTTGCTTCAACATTCAAGACAGTTCAAATGGATGACTTTACATTTCAAGTGTGCACTTCCTGACTCCTACTTCCCACCACCAGACTTCTCTTGTTCTGTGCCTGTGGGATGCCTGTGGAAGCCCACATGTTACTCCAACATTGCAATTTAGAGCCGCTCATTAGTTAAGAACCCATAACTAATTCACCACAAATTGGCCAAAAGCCAATGGACAAACATTCTTCTCTTTCGTCCCTGGACAAAAACTTTATAACAGATACAAAGAAAATTAATAAATGAAACTGCTTAGAGATTTCCCTCCTTCCCTCTGTTTTACTTTCCCTGGTTATTAGTTCCCTGGGATCACTTCCCAAATAAACCACCTGCCCATCAGCCTTTGTCTCAGGCTCTGCTTTGGGGAGTGTCCCAGGATAAGACTTTGTCTCTGGAAAGTTGAATATTTGGGTATATGCTGGGAGCCACTGAACTCCAGATTGATTTTACTATGTTTAAAAAATAAATAAATAATGTGGTTTCTGTTCCTTGCACCTGAAAGCATTCCTCACTGACACAGTTTCCTTCAGGGAGTAAAGTAGCTGAAACTAGAAGCATGGAAAAGGACCAAATAGCCAAGGGCTCCATATGGCCAGCTGAAACATTTATGGTCTAGTCTCTGGGATGAATCCAACATTTCTTGCCAGTAGCTGGTTGGGTGGTTTGAGCATCTACTAGTGCAGAGAGTTACAGATGGTGCAATGGAGGAGCTCATTAGCTTGGATTGAGTCATGTGAAATCTGCAATACCTCTACAGAGTAACAGTTCTAAACCAAGACGCTCAAGGTCAAGCCATAAATAAAGAAAATTGAATCTCTCTAAAATTAGTCACATTTCCCCTTTTCCCTTTCTTTCAAATGTATTTATATTAAAATATCATGATTTACAAAGTTGTCATAATAAAGTTGTTATGGACATTCAATGACCCAACACCAATCCCACCACCAGTGTGACCTTCCCTCCACTAATGTACCCAGTTTTCCTCCCACACCCCCCAGCTTCCCTCTTAGCAGATACGAACAAATGTACTTCACATCACTTGATCTAACAAAACTTGAAGGAATGGCAAATCATATTTGCCTTTTTCTCTTTTTGCCTAGCCTCAATCGTATTTTTTTGTTTTTGTCAGTTTCTTTACTGCATCATTTTTTTTAAATAGGGGCTACTCCCAGCTGCACTCATGGGCCACCAAAACTACTCTTGACAGGTTCAGGAGCCTTGTAGTATGGGGCATCAACCTCAGGATCATATCTGTTAGGCTTGTGCTCCATCACTGGCATTATCTCCCAGGTCTCTTGTAATAGTGCAACACTATTTTACTCCCAGTCACCGCTTATGAGTAATCTACTTTTCAAAGTACTTGACATTGTTCACAACAAGTTGTTTGAACTGATTTTGCAGTCCAGTTGCCAAGTTCCGAAAGAGTAAAATTTTAAAATCAAATTATTGTTGGCATCACATTGGCTGAATTCACTTGTGGTTTCATAGGCAACTAGGCCAGGCTTGATGTGGCAGTTTGAGAATGTACTGATGCTCAAGTCTTTCACGCTGGGAACTTGGTCACCTCAGAGATGTAGGGACACCAGAGTCATACCAAACCTTTCAATGCTAGTCCTTGAATCAGGCCTTACCCATTGTTCTATCTCTACGGCCAAAAGCCAGTTACAACTCAAGGTCCCAACTTCCATAAAAATGGAAGGAAGAGGAGCCAAAGAGATAGGACAGGGGTTAAGGCACTTGCCCTGGACCTTGTCTTGCATGTAACTGACCCAGTTTAATTCCTTGGCATTGCATATGTTTCCCTAGTGCTCCAGGAATGATCTCTGAACACAGAACCAGAAGTAATCCCTGAGAAGAGCCAGGTGTGCACCAAAAACAAATAAAATAAATTACAATAAATAAAATAACAACTGCTTATAAAAAAAACAATATGGTTGGAAGCCTGCCTCAAGTGCTGGGGGAGAAGAAATTTGGATGGAGAAGAGACCTTTATGACAAAGATAGTTGGAAATGATCACTATGGCTAGGAACTGCATGCTTAAAGTAGGTAAAGGAACAAACACTATAACCTTTCAGTATCTGTGTTGCGGACCATAATGCCCAGAAAGAGAGAGAGAGAGAGAGAGAGAGAGAGAGACAGAGAGACAGAGAGACAGAGAGACAGAGAGACAGAGACAGAGAGACAGAGAGAGAGAGACAGAGACA
>JAOXYA010038660.1:0-12666 GCA_028565675.1 Sorex palustris
GGATAATTGAGTAAGCTACTGACAATTTGTCACAGGCCTTGAATACACACACACACACACACACACACACACACATACTCAAATACACTCACACAGTCCACACACACACTCACATACACTCCCGCCACATCCATTCACGTCCACACAGGACAGGGATCCTGGAGGGCCCGCCTCTGCCTGGGACTCCTCTGCTCAGTGCTTCCAAAATAGACTCATCCTTCCAGGACTTGGGCTGTGCTCTGATGCTGCCTCTTGGCACCCGGGCTTCCAAGTAGGAGGAGGAGGTGCCCCTTTCTGAAAAACGCTTGTGAAACGTTGACTCTTGGCAGTTTGCATGCAGCAGCTCAGGCTTCCTGGGCTGCAGACGCGAGGGCATGGCCCCACGCCTGCCACCTGCCCCAGTCTGCACCTAGGCTGCTTCGGATGTGCTGCTCTGGGGGGTGGGAGGAGCTGCTTGTCTGTAGGCAGAAGGTAGGGAGGTTACAGGATGATCACTTCAGACCCTCCCGGGATCATTGCACAGGGCGGCCCCTCCTTGGGAGACAGCTCCAGCTTCAAGGATACCAGAGGAACTGGGGTCCCCCAGTGGGTCCATAAGCCTGGGAGGAGGCACAGAGGCCTGTCCTGTCCCCATTCTACCCTGGAGGTAGAGAGCTGCAGCCTTTCCTCCCGGCCCTGTGGCCCCTAGAGAGGGGTCCTGGGCTCCCAGAACCAGCACCGGGGCCCAAGCAGCACCTCTGTGGGCTGCACGGCTGCGCTTCCGACAGAGGTGAGGGGTGTTACAGGGTTCTCCCATTCCCGGCTGGCTGTGATTTGCTTCACTAAGCAACAGGCAATGCCTTGAGGTCGGCGTGCGTGACAAGCTGTCGGCACCTGGCTTGACCTCTCAGACCCCAGTGGCAATCCCTGGCCCTGACCCAACAGGTCCCCATTTCTTTGAGCACTGGCCTGTCCCCACGGTGCCCCGCCTCCCTGCAGTGGGGAACTTGCTGGTGATGGTTCCACACCAAGTCCCTCGTTGTGGGCAGCCCGTGCCAGCCTCCCCCTCTCTCTCCTGCCTCCAGCCTCTCCACATCTGTTTCCGGTAGGGTCTGCAGCTCACTGCCACCAGCTGCCGAGAAATGGCGTTTTCCTTCTTCTATACCCTCCAGGAGAGCTTCTTCCGTAGAGCTGACGCACATCTCTTTGATGAAGAAAGAAGTTCCGATTTGGCAAGTTCTTCTCTCCAGTATGAAAGGGTCCCATCCCCCGCTGAGCGCCTCGTGGTGGTCTGTGGGGACAGGATAGTCATTAGGGGCTGGAGCTGCAATCCGGGTCTGCGAGGCCTTCCACACATTCACGGACCCACACGCAGGGTGGCAGGTGCAGGGTAGGCAAGAGGGGCCGAGTGAGAACACGTGCACACCTTGGACCCGAAAGAGCCAAGAACAAAGGTTCTGGGAAGCGAGAGCAAGTGTCAGGGGGGAAAAACACAGCTGTGGGGTTTTGCCTCACTGCTGCCCGAGCAAGCGGAGAACAATGCGAGCTTTATGACGCCTGAGTCCACACCCAGAAAGACCCAGGCGGGCGCTGGGGGATGGAGGGAGGTGGTGGGTGTCCGAGGGCCACTGAGTCCCTCACCCAGCCCCTTCTCGGCGAGTTCTGGAACCTGCTGCCTCCGAGGTCCCGAGAACCATAAATTCATATTTAATTAGCCTGAATGAAATGCTGAAGCGGAGAGGATCGCTGTGCTAAAAATGAAACCAGGCGAGTCTTGTTGATTTATGTCTGATTCAGAGTCGTGATTTAATTAAAATGACATACTGAATTAAAAAAAATCTCTCTTCAGGGCTCTTGCCGCGTGGACCTCAGACACAGCGTGCCGGGCCTGGGAGCTGTCTGTGCCGCGGTGTACGTGGACATGCTCCCACGTCAGGCTGGCCACACTGGCCTTGCCTCGTGACACTGCTGGGTTTCAGAGCGACCCACAGTGATCAAGCTCAAGTTCATGCAAATCCATCTTTCAGGCTCTCTGAACGGCTTGTGTGACTGTTCTCTCTCCCGAACCCTGTTTGTGGGAGAGGCTGGCATTGGAGTTACGGGTAGGAGATTGAGGTGACTTACAAATGATGAGGCCTTTGATTTTGGTGGAGGGTCACTGTCACTGTCACTGTCCTCCCGTTGTTCATCGATTTTGCTCAAGCAGGCCCAGTAACATTGTGATCCTTGTTACTGTGTTTAGCATATTGAATCTCGAGGAGCTTGCCAGGCTTTGCCATGCGGGCGAGTTACTCTCAGTAGCTTACTGGGCTCTCTGAGAGGAGCATATGAATCGAACTCGGGTCGGCTATGTTGGCTGTGTGCAAAGCAAATGCCCTACCTGCTATGCTATCGCTCCAGCCTGTGGTGGAGGGTGAAAACAGATATTTTGATGAGAGTGAAAATCCCGGGGGTGTGTCTGGAAAATTAAAATTACCCCTTCAAACCTTGACTGTTCCTGTTTTTTTTTAAAGCAAGGAAAGTAGAAAAGATTTTTGTAAAGGTTTTTTTTTATGTTTTTTACTTTAGTGAGTGCAGAACATCTCCAGTGCTAAAACCCATAGACAGTTTAACGAATCATTGCACACATTTGAGGAACTCTTTTGCACCTTTACAGGCTGGCACTCTGCCTCTCCATGGCCGAGTGACCAGGACAGTAAAACGCTGGACAGCTCTTGGGGGGCCCCAGTGGGTCAGCCCCTCCCTGAGACCTTCCCAGTCTCTGAGTCCTTCTCAGGGACAGGACTGTCCCTTCCTAGAAGCCTTCCTCGAGACCCTCTGTGTCCAGGAATTCCCGGGGGTTGTTGCTGGGCTCTTGCTCACCATTGGGCCAGCAGGCCCTGGCACACTTGCCCGTCCTCACTGGCAGGGAGTCGTGCCAAACCCTTGGCCTTCCATTAGGCTTCCCAGCTCTTCTCTGCCTAGCGGGGATCCAGCTTGGTGTGACTTCCCCCAGGCTGCCCAGAGCATGCACTGCAGGGGTGCTGAGCTGTGTGTGCATCTGGGCATGTGTGCCTGTGATGTGTACCTGTGCATGCATGCGTAATATGTACCTATAGGTGTATGTATTTGGTCATATGTGCCTGTGATGTGTACCTACACGTGTGTGCATGGTGCATATGTAAACTGCATCTGTGGTTGTATGTACATGATGTGTATCTACATATATCTATGCACTGTATGCAATATGTACCTGTAGAAGTGAGTATCTATCCACATATAAACTGGATGTATACTCATATGTGTGTACCTGTGCATGTGTGTCATATGTACTTATGTGTACTTCTTTGAACATGTATGTACCTGTATGCTTACATCTGTGCATGTGTGTGTATGTGCTTGGTGTGTACCTACATGAGTATCATTGCATGTGTGTGATGTGTACTTGTAGGCGTACCTATGCACGTGTGTGATGTGTACCTGCGTGTGTGCATCTGTGCACATGTGTGCATGTTGTATATCTATGCTCTTGTATGCAATGTGTAACTATGTATTTGTACATGTGTGGTGTATACCTGCACATGTGCAGCATATGTGTGTATATGTGAGCATGTGTGTTGGTGCATGTGTACCCGTGTATGCCTCGCACTTACATATGTCTACTTTCATTCATCTGGATATGTGTAAATATATGCATGCATGTGTATCTGTGCACTATGTGCACATGTGTGTATATGTGCACTGTGCTCATGTATATATGTGTGTGTATATGCATGTGTTTCTGTGTGTGATATGGGCAGGAGTGGCAGGTAGGGGCCAGTGTCTCGGCTGCCTGAGAGCTTGAGGTGCTGCCCCCTTGCCCAAAGCTATGATGAGGGGATAGTGTGCACAAGTTGGCTGGGCTCCCTGCTCAGAGCTGGTCCTCCTGGCCAGGTGCCTGTTCCTCCCACAGAGCCTCTTCAGGTGGCTGAGTCTTCTCCAGGTCAGAGGCTATGCTGCTATGGCTGGCCAGTCCTTCCACTTCGGTGGAGTAGAGCCCACCTGGACATTGATAGCTGACCCCCTCACCCTCACACTCACGAGGTCAGGTTGGAATCTAACCCACCCCCACCAGCTCCATTAAAGCTTCCATCAAAGTGAGGCAGAGAGTGACCTTGCTGGGCGCCTACTGGGAAGTCAGTGGCCAGGCTGGTGGCCGGGGTTGCTCGGAGGAACTGCTCCAGGCAGTGAGTTTGTGCAGATGGCCACGGACGAGTGCTGTGGGCTGCCAGCATGTAATTACAGCTGGAGCGCTTTCCGCCATCAGGCCTGTGGAAGGCGGCCTGCCTCTCAGCTCCTTTGCTCCAGAGGAGTAAACAATCATTTGTGTAATTGCAAAGAGCAGCCTCTCTGCACAGCACCCTGGGGCGCGGCACTGGGCCCTGCCTGGGGGCGGGGCGCCATCTCTATCCTTCTCTCTCCTGGGCAATGAGAGCCGCACACTGGGCACCCACTGGAGCTGGGCCTGAGGTCTCCCAGCGCCCTCCCTGCGTCTCTCCCTCCCCTGGCTTCCCCTGACAGAAAGCCGCACCTCAACCTTCGTGAGGGTATTTCCAGGCTTGTTGCCCCAAATGACAAGATTCCGCGCAGCACAGTGAGCTCACGCGAGCCTGCCTGGGGTTATTTCGAGCGTTACGAAACGTGCCCCAGTTCGCCTTTTCTCACACGTCTGTTTTCAGCTGAGGAATCTGTTGCTGGCTTGCCCTCTGAGCTCCGCCTTCCCAGCGCTCTGGTAACCCAGAGAGAGGTCTGCTGCAGGCAGGAGGCAGGCCCTGCTGCCTGTCTCTCCAGGACCTACATGAGGCGTCCTGTTCTGACCGTCCGCTGGACGTACCCCAGGGTTGCAGGAGAAGGGCAGGTGTCCTCCGGCCCCTTTCAGCTGGGGTCTGCCTGCCAGAGTGTCGCGTGCATGTGGGTCTTCATAGGAACGTTCACTGCTGACCACGAAGCAGTCACTCAGTCTGTCCACACACAGAAGAACCACTGAAAAGGCCAAAGTCCTTCTGGGGCCACGAAGACCCCAGGGGGCACTTCCTGACTTCCCCCTCAGGAGAGGCTGTTGCATGGCTCTGCCTCGGCAAGCCCTGGGCCCCCGCAGCTGGGCGTGGTGGGAACCGCAGCAGAAGGTGGCCTCAGCAGCAACCATGGGCCATCCCAGGTGGACTGTGGCATGGTGTGCACGCACCTCACAAGAGGGTCTCACCAGGTGGGAAGGGCCGTGGGCTGTGGGCTCGGGCAGAGGCTGCAGACACCCTCGGGTGACATCTCTGCACAGCTAGTACCACTTCCTCACGGGCTTCTGGGGACAAGGCTGGGACAGGAGGGACCCGGCGGGGCCCTGCTCGTTGACAGATGTGGCTCCATGACATGACATACACACAGAAAGCACACAGGGAACGTGTCTGCCATGTCGCTCCTGTGGACGCCGAGGCGTCTCCACATCAGCTCCAAGTGACCACCCTGAGCACTGTGGCCTCTCAGGGATGCAGGGACATATGGCCAGGTCAACTCATTGACCCACGGGATCCATCTGCCCCGAGTCATCCAGAGGCTCCGGATCTGGTTCTCAGAGCCGTTGGCCCCTGGCCACCTTTCCTGATGGACTGGCCTCTCTCCTCTGTGAGGCGGGTCAGGCCCGGGGGGCTCTGCAGCACCCTCAGGTGCAGGGGCTGGAAAACAGCTTTGCTCAGTGCCCAGATCACATGGTGAGGGAGGGGAGGGGCAGAGGGCCCACACGAGGGTACAGCGTGTGACCTGCAGTTTGCGGGCAGCACCAAGGTCAGGGCCTGCCTATGTCTAGACCCTCTTGTTTCCAATGGGGGAAGGTAGGGGCTGAAAGCCAGCAAAAGCCCTGCCGATGATCAGGTATGTCAGGTATGTCAGGTGTGTGCAGGTGTGTGCAGGTATGTTAGGGGTATGCAGGTATGTGCAGGTGTGTGCAGGTGGTTGGGTGCATCAGATATGAGCAGGTGTGTGCTAGTGTGTCAGGTGTGTATATGTGTGTCAGGCATGTGCACATGTGTGCACATGTGTGCAGATGGTCAGTGCTTCAGGTAAGTGTAGGCACACACACGTGTATGCAGGTGCATTAAGGTAGAGTCTGCCACCGTCCCCCTGTGGCCTGCACCCAAGGGCCTCTGTGCACTCGGAGGACAGTGCCTGCCTCTCTGGGGCCAGGCGGCAGGAGTGAGATGTGCAGAAACTCTGACAGGTTCTGCTGTTCTCCCTGAGGGCCCACCAGGGCAGGTTGCTTCACACGAGCTCTGCTGCCATTTCAAAGGCAGCCAGGGGTGCGGTAAGTACACATGGACCCGTCTTCGGGATAATGACAGATGAGAACGATGCACTGCTTTATAGAGATGGACTTACAATGGAATCCTCGTGCCAGCGTGGCCCGGACATAAAAGAAAGTCATTTTGTGGTGGAGGCAGAAGAAAACACTCCCTTGAAGAGTGGAGAAAATAAGACTTGGTTCCAGCTGGGATACTTCAAAGCCAATGCAGACAGTCATGGAATTTTAAAAAGAAGTCACTCAGAAAGTCCCCAAACTTGAAAGTGGTTTCTCCTGTCAGACACCTAGCTGAGATCCCGTCAAGCCCTGACGTAAAACTTCCTACAGGGGCCCTCAGCAGACTTCGTGGACCAGGCACCTGCCACCCCACGTGTTTGGAGACAGCATGTAGAGAAAGATGTGGGCGCGAGGGAGATGAGCACTTTCACCCGAGCCCAGGTTGGCTGTCTGCATTGCTCTGTCAGGGTCGGTGTGTCTGTATCTCCACACAGGGGGCCAGAGCATTGCTGGCTCCTGGGGCAGCCTTTGGAGGAATGCATGGTGGCTTTTTTCCAAGATGGCTTGGGTTGCATCCAACATGGCGGCAGATGTTTCTGCCGAGGCCGTGCCCAGCCAAGGAGCTGCCAGGAGTGGCAGCGCTCAGAAGTGACTCAGGGTGCTCCCAACCCCACCCGTGATATGAGCTGGTCTCTCAGCTGGTCCGTGAGCCATGTGGAGCACGCACCTCCCCTCCCACCCCCCAGGCTCAATAGCGAGGACACCCGAAGTACAGGCGTGTGCTCGGACAGCGTGATGTGAGGGAGTGTGATGCACACAGAGGGTCCTGTGAGCCCTCAAGGAGGAGGAAACAGATGCCAAAATGCTCGTGTCAGCTGGGGCTCTCGTGGCTGGAGGCTGGGTCCTGCCCATGGCTGGGTCACAGACTGCTAGGCCAGACGAGCTCTGTGTCCCTAGCTAGGGCCACTTGGGACTCTCTGCCATGGCACTTGCTCTTCCCAGCTGCCTCTGCCACAGCTCAGGGCCACTTGGCCATCTGAGGACCTCCACGTTCCCCACACTGCTGGTGCTCTTCACGCTGGCCAACAGACATTGCCCTGTATCTGCCAGCAAGTGGGAGGACAGAATCACGTGCCCTACTCCTCCTGGGGCAGTGAGGGCTTGCCCACAGCCCCGCACATAGGCTTGCACACAATCCTGCACACAATCCTGCCCACAGTCCCGCACACAGTCCGGCACACAATCCCGCATACACCCCCCCACACACACACAGCCTCACACTCAGCCCCAAACATAATCCTGTACACACAGCCTGCACACAGCCCTGCCCACAATCCTGCAACAGCCTGCACACAGCCCCACCCAGAGCCCTGAACACAGCCTGCACACAGCCCTGCACCAGCCGTACCCACAACCTGCACACAGCCCTGCCCACAGCCTGAACACAGCCTGCACCCAGACTGCACAGAGTCCTGCACCAGCCCCACCCACAACCTACACTCAGCCCTTCCCACAGCCTGCACACAGTCTGCACACAGCTTACACATACCCCTGCACGCAGGCTGCACAAGGCTGCACACAGCTCTGCATACAGCCTGTACACAGCCTTGCATACAGCCTGCACAAGCCTGCACACAGCCCTACACCAGCCCTGTACACAGCCTGCACACAGTCTGCACACAGCTTGCACATAGCCCTGCACACAGCCCTGCACACAGCCTGCATAAGCCTGCACACAGCCTTGAGCCAGCCCCACCCACAGCCTGCACATAGCCTGCACACAGCCCCACCCACAAACCCGCCCACAGTCCTGCCCACAGTCCTGCACACAGCCCTGCACACAGCCTGCACAAAGCCTGCACATAGCCCTACACCAGCCCCACCCACAGCCTGCACACAGCCCTGCACCAGCCCCACCCACAGTCTGCACACAGCTCTACACACAGCCCTGCACCAGGCCCACCCGCAGCCTGTACACAGCCCTGCACACAGCCTGCACATAGCCTGTACACAGCCCTGCACCAGTCCTGTACACAGCCCTTCCCACAGCCCCATACACACCTGCACACAGCCCTGCACCAACCCCACCCACATTCCTGCACACAGCCTGTACACAGCCCTGCACACAGCCCCTTATTCACTCCGGATGAATCTGGATTGAGACATGTTTTCAAATGTCAGCATGCTTATTTGGTCCCGAGAAGAGAAAGGCCAAAGGCCCAAGAAATGCCGTGTGAGGTTTGGAGCAGGCCCTGGAATGTGGGATGGAGCCAGCGCTAAACTTTCCCAGTCTTGGGGCACTGAACATCAGGTGGGGTGCCAGGCTCCAAAGTCGACTGTGTGGATGCCTGAGGGGGAGCACTGAGACCCACCACCAAGAAGCCCAGATCCAGAGACTATGGTAGAGAGAGCCAGAGGGGCTCACCCGCCTCAGCACCAGCTCCCTCAGGGAGTGGCTGCTGCGCCCACTGAGGAGGGAGAGCACCCGGAGCACATCCAGCACCTGGTGCGCTCCTCAGCTTCTCCCCTGCCTGCAGTGTTTGGGGCGCACTCTTTAACTCCAGACTCGGCTTTCCTCCACAAAAAGCGTGTCTCTCCTCTGGGAGGTAATCCCGACCCACTTGAGAAGCAGCCCGTGGCATCTACCCCGTGGTTGGCAGTGCCACCCTGCCAGCAAGGCACTGACCAGCCCTTTCCAGCACTGCTATCCCACTGCGCCTGCGTGTGGACAGTCTAGGCATGTGGCCAGCCTGTGCGTGCCTGGGTAACATTGAGGGGACGAGGTGAGGAAAGCAGAAGCCACGTGGCCTCTACCAGGTGACAGGGCGGCCTGGAGGAGACCCAGATATGGGCAAAGGAGAGGTCCACAATGACACAATAGACAAGGATGAGCATCTCTGGGATCCACGGTGGACAGGGATGGGTGTCTCTGGTTTCAGAGGAAGGGCCACTCTCCTGCGTGGTGGGTTCAGGAAGTGATCATCTCTGTCACCAAGTGCACCTGGGCAGCCACTGATCACCTTTAACATCTAGCTCATATCTTCTTTTCTCGCCCCCCCCTTTTTTTGTTTTTGGGCCACACCCAGCAGTGTTTGGGGCTTACTTCTACCTCTGTGTTCAGGGATCACTCCTGGTAGGGCTGGGGGCCATCAGGGTACAGGGTTTAAACCAGAGTTGACTATGCAAGACAAGTGCCCTCCACACTATTATCTCTCCATCCCCAAGCCAAGTCATGTTTTCATCCTACATATTATGACTTAAAAACTGAACCTAAGAAAATATCAGAAGGTCCGTGGGTGAGTTCCTGTCACACAGAAAGGGTTTGCAGGAAGCCGCGGCCTCCCTGAATCAACCTTATTAGTAAGGTACCCATCACGCCTTCCAAAGTAGTCAGATGGCATTTTTAAGCTGTAATTTCATAAAAGTTCGTGAATACACTTCTTAGAGTCTAAGAGAATTTCCTTTCATCTATCCCAACACTGGCCCTGAGATTTCAAAGTCAGTCCTTTAGCTCTGAGAGTCTGGAATTGGGTTAACAAGCCAATGATGGTACCAGCAAGGCCTTTCATGAAACGTGTCAACTTTGATCTCTGCCTCCACTTTCCTCTTCTTTCAGACCAAAGAGCCCACGTTTTTGTCAGTTCTTACACCAAAGACGTTCTCTCCTCGGCAACATGACATATGTCGCTCTCCCCGGCACTGTGATGTATCTACTGATGTGGGAGATCAAGAGCTGAAGCCACACAGACACGGACAAGGAGAATCGTCTGCTCACATTTGGAAACACCGGGTATCACATTCTAAGAACTGTGACCCCTTTCTCCTGAGGTTGCAGACAGAGAACCCAGGTCCTGATACACCATCGAACAAGCCCGTGATTCACCCTGGCAAGACCACAACTGGGGCTCCGGGTCCCGAGCAGCAGGACTGTCCCCCAGCCCGCCCACACCAGAAGCAGAGGCCACTTTGTCTATCCATTCTTTCCAAAAACATTAGCTTCTGACACCTGTGGTAGAATGGTCCCCCAAATTCAATGCACAAGCAGATATCCGTCCTGGAGACAGAAGAAACAGCTTACTTTGCAAGCTACTGAGTACTGCTCTAGCCAAACACACAGAACTTGGACTTAGGAGTTAATGAGAGGGAGGGAAAGTTCTCCAAAGTATTTGCTCCAAAGAGAATCCTTCAGGGGCTGGAGCAATAGTACAGCATGGAGGGTGTTTGGCTTTCATGAGCCCGACTGAGGTTCAATCCCCAGCATCCCATATGGCATCCCATATGAGCACTGGCAAGTGTGATTCCTGACTGCAGAGCCAGGAGGATCCCCTGAGCATTGCTGGGTGTGACCCAAGGAACCACAAAACAAACAAAAACAAATAAACAAAAACCCTCAAACAAACATGCTTTCAAAAAAACCCCACAGAATTCTTGAATGGAGAAATCAGCTTGAGTAACTTCATAAAAGATGCTCATGTTGATCAAAGACAGCTAATGAAGAAGACACTTTTCATGTAGTTTTGATAGTTGTGACCCAAAAGAGAAAAGGAGAGAATAGCTTGCAGCTACCTAGATAGTTAATATCTGAACTAGAAAAATGGAGACAGGCACACAAATGCAGTGGATTTCCTCATCAACGGTCTATTATTCTATTCATCTACTTACATATTCACTCAGGGGAATGAGACCCATTGTATTTACTGGTTTTGGCATATCAAATATGCCATGGATAGCTTGCCAGGCTCTGCTGTGCGGGCGGGATACTCTTGGTAGTTTGCCAGGCTCTTGAGAGGAATAGAGGCTTTTAGGGCAGCCTTTAATTGCCCTTGTAGGTGTTCCCATGGTTCAAACCATATTTGAACCCTATCAAATATGATGCTGCAATCCTGGAAGATGGGGCAATCCTGGAATCTTCGATTCCACTGTTCTTCCTGCATTAACATACGCCTCAGAGACCTGGGCCCTACGAAAACAGAAAGAGAATGCTATTTGGGTCTCCCAAAGAAGAATCAAAAGAGCTATGCTTGGAGTATCACGCATCACTCAAATGAGAGAAAGAATCTGGAGTTCTGACTTCCATCGACGATCGAGAATCAAGGACGCTGTCTCGTTTGCCACCGCGTCGAAAATCAGATGGGCTGGACACATAATGAGATTTGGAGACGACCACTGGACTAGAGCTGTTACTGACTGGATTCCATGGTGTGTCAAAAGACGGCGTGGCCGGCCACCTACAAGATGGTCAGACTTCTTCATCAAGACCTTGAATGATTGGTTCGAGGCTATTCGTGTTCTTAGAATAAGCAGACGCCATTGGTCTACATTAGCACAGGGCAGGGATGAATTGAGATGTTACTGGTGCCCGCTCGAGGAAATCGATGAGTAACGGGATGTCAAGTGATCAAGTGAATTAATGGTTGAATAAATAGCAGTACTCTTACATTAAAAAAGGAAGTATTCAACAAATGCATTATTCTTGTTTCTGTTCTTTAATTAGTAAATGAAATATGCCTAGATTCTGACATAAAGATTCCTGAGAACAGATGTGATTATAATTCTGTAAAGGACAACAGTTTGGATTTTATTACATTACAGGTAGTGAATCTTTTACATCAGTGAGAATGAAAATTTATTTGCCCTTTGATTCGTTCCTTCTCAAATTTGTCACAAGATTTTGGTGAAGAGTTCTGGGGGGAACCCAGGTTCTATACATTAACCTATAATTGAAGGAAGGCCTTTCTTTCAGTGTGTATGTGTCTGCATGTGTGTGTGTGTGTGTGTGTGTGTGTATGTGCCACATCTGGCAGTGCTTAGGGCTTACTCCTGGCTTTGCACTCAAGAATCACCAAGCAAGTTGTGGGAACCACATAGTATGATGGAAATTTAGCACTATTTGGCAACATGCAAGGGAAGCACCTTAGCCATTGTACTATCTCTCCAGACCTCAAAACAGTCCTTATAAAGTTGATCCATGTTCCATTAAAGGAGAATTCTGTTTTTGTCTATCAGGAAAAAAATGTAGAAAGAACTTCATTGCAGTGAGAATCTAGAGGCAGTTTATGATATGAACTATTTTGAATTGATTAAATGATTATGAAATTTTATAAAGTAATCTATTGATAAGCTACAAAATCTTTATAGATATCAGTTTTAAATATAACAAGGTTGCTGTTGAAATTAGGTATAATTCAAAGTACTGATTTTTGTTTAGTCAACATGTATTGAGTTCCTACAACTTTAAAGTCAGACAGTAAATTCAAGGCATTCATGGATTATAAAATGTAATTTTTGATGTTAAGGAGTTCAAAATATAATGTGCCCGGAGCTGGAGGTTCTTCGTCCTCTTAGCTATTTCTTTGATGCTCTTGAATGTGTTCCAAGTC
>JAOXYA010038665.1:0-12666 GCA_028565675.1 Sorex palustris
ACGAGCCTGGAGTCCAAGGTCTCAGAGAGTTCTGCTTATCTTGTTCTGTGGGTCTTCAGTCGTGCGTGAGTCTCGGCTGGAGCTGCCACGTGGGTCCGGAAAGTGACCTGAAGTGTGGCGGCGGCTGGGTAGTGGAGTAGTGTTCGACACTACTCCCACTTGAAGGTAAAGTAAAATGTATTTAACAATACAGTGATACCACATGCAAAAACTATTTCTAGAGTAAAAATAATAAAAGGCGAGAAAGTGAAGCATTTCCCATACTTAGAATGGTTCCTCTTTTTCTCTATAATTTTATCAGCATTGCTATATGCCAAGGGGACCATGTGTATCTAGTAGACAGAATAGAATAGTGAAAAAAGACTCAGGGTTGTATACATGTCTGAGTTTTGGCAAAATTTTCTGATTTTCTGATGGCAGTATTCTCATATAAAGAATGGTAAGAATAGTATATAGTTGCTAAATTGTGTGTCTGGTGGTGTTCCTTTGTTATTCTCAAGATTAAATTATAAATTAAAACATGGCATAAGATCCTGGCAGATTGTAGTGGCTACAGAGTAGTGTTTCCTTTCCTTTTAAAGAAAAAATCACAAAGCCAAAACAGATTATGTTTCTGTCTTCTAAGTTCTTGCAATCCAATGGAAGAAACAGAGACAGGAATCTCAGTTCTCTCGGACAGTAGTTTCAGTAATAAAATGTGGTGCCATTTGCCCAACTTTTAAACTGATTTTAAAACTACTGGCCAGAAAACCTTACTGGATATCTTTTGTATGCAGTACCCTTCTTGCTTGCTCTGCCAAGATAGAAAATAAATTGAAGACATGGTACCTGATCTTAAGGAGCTTGAAAAACACATGAGGTGGAGAGCATTGGGAAAAATGCTTATGTAATTTACAAATTGAACCTGAAGATCTGGGTAGGGTGGAGCTGGTTCGAGTGAAGTTAGGTATGATTGGCACATAGAGAACAGAATAATACAGGTTGTAGTATTTCCTGGACCAAATAAAATTTGGGTCAGTTTTGTAAAATAACAGATGTGAATTTGATAAAGCCAAAGGAAAACTATTGAAGATATTTATTATGCTACCTTTCAGCAAAGCTTGGCAGTATGTATTAAGAAGCTTTAAAATTTGCATACCCTTAAACTCTAGAATTTCAACTCTGTAAATCTATCTTAGGGAAGGGACCCTCCAATCATGCTAGTAAGATTATAAAACGTTGCAGCCTCTTTGGAAGATGATTTCCCAGATCCCCCAAATATTTAATGTCTAATTAGCATATAACCTAGCCATTCCATTCACGGCTATACATACCCAAGAGAATTAACAACCTGTAGCACTGTAGCACTGTGCTCCCATTGTTTATCGATTGGTTTGTGTGGGCCCAGTAACATTGTGAGACTTGTTGTTACTGTGTTTGGCATATCGAATGCGTCACAGGTAGCTTGCCAGGCTTTGCCGGGCGGGCGAAATTCTCTTGGTAGCTTGCTGGGGCAGAGGAATCAAACTCGGGTCAGCCGTGTCAGCCCCGTACAAAGCAAACGTCCTACCCACTGTGCTATTGATCCAGTCCAACAACCTGTAATCACATGAAAACTTGTATAAAGTGTCTATAAAAGCACTGCTTATTAAAGCTAAAATCCAGAAATATATGAATGGTTTTATCAGTTAATAGATAAACTGTGTGTGCAATATTCATGCAATGGAATTTTACTTGATTTTAGAAAGAAATGAAGTATTATAATGTGGCTGAATCTTGCAATCATTGTACTAAATAAAGAAGTCATTAAAATATGTTGTGATGCATTCATATAAAATCTCTAGGATGGGAAATTCATAGAATATAGAAAATAGATTAATAGTTATTAGGGCATGTGGAAGGCAAGTCTGGGTAATTAATGCTAATGGGTAAAGGAGGGTCCATAAAATGTTCCAAAATTTTACAGCAGTGATGGTTGGATAACTGGGAATATACTCAAAACTTTAACATTCTCTACAAGGGTGAATTTTATGGTATGTAAATTATATCTCAATAAAGATGCTATTAAAATAGAAAAAATTATGCACACAGACAAAATAGTGACTTTCTTTTCTAATATTGAAAAATCAAAAGCAATCTAAGCATCATTCACAAGTGAACTAAGAAAATGATTGAGTCAGGAAATGGACTCTATCATCCATTCAAACATTTGTTTACTCAAATGACAAAAGTTCTTCTGGCCCTAATGCTGGAAACACCTTCTCTCATACTGACTTTGATTCTTTCTAAGCATCTCTCAGCTGCCTTTAGTCATGTCCCATGTGAGCTAGAAACAGCTTTTGCTTTTGTTTGTTTGTTTGGGGGCCATATCTGCAGGTTCTCAGAGCATACTCCTGGTTCTATAGCTCAGAGATGACTCTTAGTATAGCTAAGAGGGGTGACAGGAATTAAAACTGGACCATTCCTGTGCTTTGCTCTGGTTTCAGTCTCGTACTGCCTTGAATCTGTCTCTTAGGTGAGCAAAGCTCTATTTTCATCATCCTTCTGTCCTTGGGAGAAAGACATCTATGTAACATTGTCGTAGAAACTAACACATAACCTTCTCCATGAGTCCCCAGAATAAAGTGTGGTGCATTTGTTTGTTGGGGCTGCCATAAGGAAGTGCCACATAGTGGGGATGGATGGGATTTAACTAACAACCATGTGCTGTCTCATACTGGAAGAGTGGGATGAGACTGGAGACAGACTTGATTTTGTTGGAGACATCTTTCTTGGCTTAAAGATATGGCCATCTTCTCTCTACATTTTCACATGCTATCTTTCTCTGTATGTGTATCTTCTTCAGATAAGGAAAATACTCATATTGGATTAGGACTCAGCATAATGACTTCATATTACCTTAATTAACTCTTTAAATGCTTTGTCTTGAAGGAGAGAGAGATAGAGCTCAAGGCGGGGGGGGGGGGGGAACGGGGGGGGGGGGGGAGGGGGGGGGGGAGCAAGAATAGCACACATCTCTACACAACTCAGGCTAAGGCAGGAGAACCTCTAAGAGAGAGAGCTGCAAATCCACTTGATTTTTTTTTCTTTTTGGGTCACACCTGCCCAGGCTTGGGGTTACTCCTGGCTCATACCCTCAGAAATTACCTCCTGGTTGGTGCTTGGGAGACCATATGGGATGCTGGGAACCAAACCCGGGTCGGCCGCGTGCAAGACAAACACCCTCCCCACTGTGCTACTGCTCCAGCCCACCGCTTGATTGTTTTATGGAACTCCCGGACATTTCCCACAGAGGGGACTCCAGTTTCTAAGCCCACCAGAGTTCCTTCCAGACAGCCTCACCATAACCCATCCTTCTGAGAGGTCACTCATGCAGAGTCGGGTGTTAGCACAGGTGGTGGCTTGGGTTTGTGTTTCCCTAATCAGTGGTAAGTGATGTGGCGCGTCCCTGCACGCATCTGTGAGTTAGCGGTAACAAAAGTGTCTATTCATATCTTTAGCCTTCAAAAAAAAATTGGGTTGTTTACTTGAAAGCTCTTTATATATTTTGGATACTAACCCCTTGTCAGATATGTTCTATGCAAATAGCCTCACTCAGTGTTCTGCTCTGTGTGTGTGTGGGGGGGGGGGTTGGGGGAATGGTAATTGTTTTCAGTGTGTAAAAGATTTTAATTTGATGTGGTCCTGTTTGTTTACTTTCCCTCATTGTTTCCCTGGCCACTAAAGTTGAGTCTCTAAAAATAGCCCAGCGTCAATACCCTTCAAAGTTGCAAAGTGGTGTTTCTTTCCATCACATAGCACCAACGTGCTCAAAGGACAAGACACACAAGCTTCGTCTCTGCAGAGTCGCTCTGCTTCTCTAGTCTGGGTACGTAATATTTCGTGTTCTCTGCTAAGAGAAAAACCTGAGGGTGGACACGCATCGTAGTCACCTATTATACGGGAATCAACGTGTATGTAAAGTAAAACTGGGGGCAGAGCGGCAGGACAGAAGGGAGGGTGCTTGCCTTATGCACAGCTAGCTAGGTTCCATCCCCAGCACACACACAGCCTCCTGAATACTGCCGGGAAAGAATCCTGAGTGCAGAGCTGGGAATAATCCCTGAGCATTGCCGGGTGTGCCCCCAGCCCCCTCCCCCAAAAGACTAAAAATGTATTTTTAGTTTGTGAGGGCTTGGGGTCACACCTGGCTCTGTCTCAAGTCTGTACTCAGGGGTCACTCCTAATAGAAGACCATATGTGGTGATGGGGGTCTGAACCCAGGCGAGCTACCTACAAGGGCAAGCTGTGCTCTCTCTCTCTTTCTCTCTCTCTCCCCCCCCCAAAATTTACAAGCTACATACAATTGCATGACCCACTCTGCTCTCTCTCTGGCCCCTAAAATTTAAGTTTTTTTTTTTTTTTAAGCAGAAAGGTGTGGTATGTGGTTTGGTTTGGTTCTACTGATAAGTTTAGGTAGCATGGTTAGGGCAGTCTCAACATTCATGGTTCTGACTACACAGTTCCTGCACCTGCACCAACGCCCAAGTGGCCCCGACACCCACCTCTGCCCTGGCCAACTCCATCTGCCTCCCCTCCCTCTCCGGCCCCTGGACGGGACGGCAGCAGCGCCCACCCGGCCTTGCGGTGCTATTTATTGCCCCAGCCCTGAGATTTCTGTTTTGTGACTCACTCTTCTTTAAAATTCTTATTTTCTATTTTTCGGCTTTCAGGCCACACCCGGCAATGCTCGGGGCTTATCCTGGCTCCTGAAGCAGGGTCAGCCGTGTGCCGGGCCAGCACCTTACCCACTGTACCCTCCCCTAGTACCTACATCCAGGGACTTCCAGAGCCTGTCCCTCTGCTTCGGGGCACCTGCTGATTCCCACTCGGCACCGGTTCCCACTCTGCCGTGAAGGGTGCCCCAACAACCCATAAATCCCTTCAGGGGAGGGTGCTTGTGAAGCCGAGCAGAGAGGGTGGGGCGGCTGGCTGGAGATGTGGATGAAAGGAGGTTACTCGGGCACAGCCTCAAGGATGAGGGCCGGAAGCCCACTGGGAGGCAGCAACAAAGGGCAGCAACGGCCCAGAAGGCGGGACCCCGGAGAGAGGGGAAGTTTGGGCAGAAACACAATGCGGTGTGAGAGTGTGACGGCTCTGCCAAAGTCCCAAGCTCTTCGCCTGGACAACCCCCCCCCCCCGACTCTTACCTAAAGAGAAAACGCCCAGTGGGGCCCCTGACCCTGCTCCAGACAGGAGCATAGCCGCGGGGGGTGGGGAAACTGATGTCACCTCATCTGGGGGGGGTGCACCCTCAGCTCTGCCTGGGACAAACCCCTGCTCTCTCCTGAACAGGGGCGTCCTTCTCTCCTTCTCTCCCCTCGCATCCCCCTGAAGCAAGATACGTGACTTTGCTACTTGTTTCTCTTGAAAATCCGCTCTGTGAGGCTGGACACAGTGGACCTGGGCCCCTGGGTGGCAGTCGGCACTGCCCTTCCACCTCTTGCAAAGAGCCCATCCCCAGCTCCTGCCGGAGAGCTCGCATGGGAGGGGCCGGTTCCCAAGCTATGCCGATGCAGAGGGCCCACGGGTGCCTGATGATGATGATGACGACTGGTGGGGTTCCACCGCATGCAGGGCAGGTGGTAGGGTGGAAAAGCAGTCCTGACCCCTCCAGGGAGACTGAGGTGGGCAGCGCAAAGGGCAGTCATGCACTCTCCACCAAGGCTATGACCTCCCTCACCCCCCTATTCTTTGTGTGTGTGTGTGTGTGTGTGTGTGTGTGTGTGAATTTTTCTTTTTTCATTGAATCACCGTGAGATAGTTACAAAGCTTTCATGTTTGAGTGTCAGTAATACAATGATCGAACACCCATCCCTCCACCAGTGCACATTCTCCACCACCAATGTCCTCAGTATCTCCCCAACCCTCCTCCCCCTGCCTCTATGGCAAACAATTTTCCCCCTTCTCTCTCTCTCTCTCTCTCTCTCTCTCTCTCTCTCTCTCTCTCTCTCTCTCTCTCTCTCTCTCTCTCTCCTGTTGGGCATTGTGATTTGTGCATACCCCTTTACCTACTTTTAACACTCAGTTCTTGTCCAGCATGATAATTTCCAACTATTATTGTCATACTGGTCTCTTCTCTATCTTACCTGCACTACCTGCCCCACACATTGTGGTAGATTCCAATCACTGACCAGTTCTCCTAGCCCTTGTTTTCCCTGGATCAAGATAGATTCTTTAAAAAAAAGAAAGAAAGAAAGAAAGAAAGAAAGAAAGAAAGAAAGAAAGAAAGAAAGCAGGCACAGGTCCACAGAGATAGTACAGTGGGTAGGGCACTTTCCTTGCATATGACTTGACCTGAATTTGATCCCCATTTGGTTCTCTGATCTGAGCCTTCCAGGACTGATCCCTGAGCACAGAGCCAGTAGTAAGCCCTGAGCTCTGCTGGGTTGGCTCAAAAAGAAAACAAACCCCCCAAAAAGAAAAAAATAAAAAGAAATCATCAAAAATAAATTGGGGCTGAAGCAATAATACAGCAGGCAGGGCCTTTGCCTTGCACATGGCTGACATGGGTTTGATCCCCAGCACTGCATTGGGTCCCCTGAGCTCTGTTAGGAGTGATCCCTGAGTATGGAGCCAGGAGCAAACCCTGAGCACTGTTGGGTGTGACCCAAACACCAAATAATAACATAACAAAATATTAAATAAAGCAGCACTTGCTGAAGACTGTTCCCTATACACGGACACTTCTAGAAGGAGGCAGGCAGAGAAGTGGGGCCTTCCCTCTGGGTCCCACCACCCCTCAATCATCCGTGGCCTCTGTGGGGGATGCGAGGGAGGGTGTTGGGGCTGGGGGAGCCCCAATGCTGTGTCTGTCCACAGGTGCGGATCTGGGAGATCCCAGCGGGCGGCCTGAAGCGCAACATGACGGAGGCCATCCTGGAGCTGCACGGCCACAGCCGGCGTGTGGGGCTGGTCGAGTGGCACCCCACGGCCAACAACATTCTCTTCAGCGCGGGCTACGACTACAAGGTGTGCGGGCCAGGGGCATGGGAGGATGTGGGGGACAGCTCTGCTATTTCCACCCCCCTCCCCCATTGTGCCCACTACAGTACTCACTCACCACATGCAACACAGCAGCTTTTTAAAAATTATTATTATTTTTAATTATTTTTGTTTAGCTTTACGTTTTTGTGTGTGCTTTTGAGTCTTGGTTTCGGGCTACACCTGGCAATGCTCAGGGTTTGCTCCTGGCTCTGCACTCAGAAATTACTCCGGGCGGTGCCCTGGGGACCATATGGAATGCCAGGGAACAAACCCAGAGTCATCCACATGAAAGTGCCCTCCCCACTGCACTCTCTCTCCCTTCCTCCCCCCCCCCACAGACACATTTTTGCTGCCTCCTTTGTTCTCACCATCTTGGAAGGGAAGGCACCTGCTAGGCCCAAATTCCCTACCTGGCTACTTCTTTCTTTAAGTTTTTTTTTATTGGTGGGGCTGGAGCGATAGCACAGTGGGTAGGGTATTTGCCTTGTACGTGGCTGACCCGGATTCGATTCCCAGCATCCTATGTGGTCCCCTGAGCACCGCCAGGAGTAATAGTAATTCCTGAGTGCAGAGCCACGAGTAACCCCTGTGCATGGCTAGGTGTGATCGAAAAAGTAGCACTGTAGCACTGTCCTCCCGTTGTTCATAGATTTGCTCAAGCGGGCCCAGTAATGTCTCCATTGAGACTTGTTGTTACTGTCTTTGGCATACGGGTAGCTTGCCAGGCTTTGCTCTGCGGGTGAGATACTCTCGGTAGCTTGCCGGGCTCTCTGAAAGCGGCCGAGGAATCAAACCCGGCTTGGCCGGGTCGGCCAAGTGCAAGGCAAACACCCTACTGCTGTGCTATCACGCCAGCCTATTCAAAAAGTTAAAATTCAAAAATTTTTTTAAAAAGATTTTATTTTATTGGGATCATGCCTAGTGATGCTCAGGAGACCAGACAGCACCAGGATGCTGACTCAGACCTGGGCATCAGATAGGAACTGGACCACTGGAGCCCCCAGCCAGACCACCCACTCTTCCCCTCCCTTCTGCACTGGGGACCTAGCCCAGGGCCTCACAATGGCGGGGCAAGGGAGTGCTCATCCTCTGAGCACCCCACCCCAGCCCCAGGCCTCAGCAAATACAGAGTGCTCACCCCCCTCACACATACAGGGCACGTGCTGCCTCCCCAGCCAGCTCCTCACCTCCCACTGAGGTTTCAACTAAACACAGGCACCCTCACATTTGCATTTCAGTGACATCACCCAGATCCTCATTTATTCTGAACCTAACATTGTTAAGGAAATACTTATTTTATGGGGCCAGAGCAAAAGTACAGTGGGAGGAGGATGCCGGCCTTGCATGTGGCTGACCCAGATGATTCCCCCAACCACCCTCAGAAGAAATGCCCTGAGCATTACCCCAAAACTAACACAAAACAAAACAGTTAAAAAGTAAATAAAATTTTTGAAATATTTTAAATGTTTGCTTAACAGGGAACCTGGGGACATTGGCGGTGGGGTCCCTGAGTTCTCTGGGGGCAATTTCTGAGCACAGAGCTGGGAGTCAGCCCTGAGTACCGCCAGGTGTGGCCCCTAGAGGACACGCAGAGAACTGGGAAAGCCCACGTGGGCTCTGGGACACATGCGGGTGTGCCCGGGCGCCAAGGGCGACGGCCTGAGCCTGTCCTCGGTGGCCCCGCAGGTCCTCATCTGGAACCTGGACGTGGGGGAGCCGGTGAAGATGATCGACTGCCACACGGATGTCATCCTCTGCATGTCCTTCAACACGGACGGCAGCCTGCTGGGCACCACGTGCAAGGACAAGAAGCTGCGCGTCATCGAGCCGCGCTCCGGCCGCGTGCTGCAGGTGAGGGGCCCTGCAGGGCTGCCGTGCAGGTGAGGCCGGGCGAGGGGGGCGGGATCCAGGGAGGGGGCGGGGCGGGGGCAGGGTGCTGGCCGGTCACGTGGGGCCAGGGAGGGGGCGGGGCGGGGGCAGGTGCGGCCAGGAAGGGAGGCCAGGGCTGGTGGGGCCCTGGGAAGGGAGTTGGGGCCTCTTAGCACCCAACCTGGAGAAAAAGGCAGCCCCGGCCACCGGCACCGGCCCTGCGTCCCAGACCCTCAGCTCTCAGGAACCTGACTTGTGGATGCAGGACCCTCAGTTCCCCTCTTGGCCCCTCCCTCCCCGTGCTCCTTCTCCCCAGTACTGACCTGGCACGTGAACCCCACAGCTCACCAAGGTCCTAGCAGAAGGGGCTGGGGACAGCGGCATGGGTCGAGGCTGGGGGAGGGACCCTGGGTGCCCAGCCCATCCCCCTCCTGGGCGACCATTGTGGACCAATTCCAGCTTTGGTCCTCGGCCTGCTGGTCTTGGCTGTGTCCAAGGGGACAGGCAGGATCTGGGAGGAGTGAAGATTGCTGGGTGGACAGTGGGAATGACTGTCCAGTGCTTCCTCTCTCCTGGACAGGACCCATGCCTGGCCTGCTTGGGTTTATCATGGAGAAGACCCCAAAATTGTGAGGCTAGAAAATCATGGGCTGCTTCTTCACCTCCCGCCCCCCACCCCCGAGTGCCCCCTCGCTGCCAGCAGTCCCTAGTTTTGCCCCCATTTGCCCAGAGCACCTCAGGCATTCCACAGCTGCCTCTGTGACCTCTGTGAAGGCCCTTGTGCTCCGATGGCAGGGATATGCCCCCCTCCCTCCCCTCTGGGGATGCCCACCAGGCCATTCTGCCTCCATCTGCAACCTCTCCCTGTGCTCATCTCTTGTTCACTTGGGGCGGTGGGGTGGGGGGGGAGGTGGGCTGGGGGCTGGGACACAGCCCGCGGTGCTCTGGGGCTGTCGGGCTCTCAGCTCAGGTCACTCCCCGGGGACCATCTGGGGCCATGGGCTCCACTGCAGGCTTGAGGACTCTGAGAAGCTGCCTAGGCTTCCCCTGGGGAAACCCCCCATGTCAGAGCTGTTTGTTTAAAAGTCACATCCGGAGCGATAGCACAGCACAGTGGACAGGGCACTTTGCATGTGACTGACCCGGGTTCTATCCAAGCACCCCATATGGTCCCCTGAGCCCCACCAGGAGGGACCCCTGAGCGCAGAGCCTGGGTGGCTCCGGGTGTGGCCCAGAAACAACAAAGAATCACACCTACCTCAACCCTTTCGGAGTAAGGGGGGTCGTGAACACAGGCTGTCGGTGCGGGGGGTGGGGGGCAGTTTGGTGCCCCGACACCGCTGTCCCCTGCGACTCTGGCCCTGGGCTCACCAGCTCACTCTGTCCCTGGCAGGAGGCAAACTGCAAGAACCACAGGGTGAACCGGGTGGTGTTTCTGGGCACCATGAAGCGGCTGCTGACCACGGGCGTGTCCAGGTGGAACACCAGGCAGATCGCCCTCTGGGACCAGGTCAGCTGAGCAGCGTCCAGCAGGGCTCGGGTCGGGGAGGCGGGGGGCGGGGGGCGCTGGGGGAAGCCCTGGCTGTAGAGAGGAGGAGGTTGCTGTCCCTCCCGGCCAGCCAGACACCGGCTGATTCTGTCCACAGGAGGACCTGTCCATGCCCCTGACTGAGGAGGAGATTGACGGGCTCTCGGGCCTCCTGTTCCCATTCTACGATGCCGACACCCACATGCTCTACCTGGCTGGAAAGGTAGTGGGCAGCACCCCAGGAGTCTGTGTAACCCCCCCCCCACACACACACAGAACTTAGACACACATACATATGCACACGGGCACACACACACTCAGACATAATACAAATGGATACACACAGACTCTCAGACACACAGACACACACAGACTTTATATACACACTCACACACAGATACACAATATACACACAGAGACAGACACTTATACACACAGTCAAACAAAGTCAAATAAAGACACTCATATACAAGTCAGACACTCACACATACTCATGCACACAGAGACACAAAACAGACACACAGAGGGGCCAGAGTGATAGTACAATGGGTAAGGGTATGGGTAATGCGCTCAAGGGTCCCTCCTGGTGGGGCTCAGGGGACCGTTTTGTCTTGCATGCGGCTAACCCAGATTTGATCCCAGCATCCTACATGGTCCCCCAAGCACTACCAGGAGTAATTCCTGAGTCCCGAGCCAGGAGTAACCTTGAGCATGGCTGGGTGCGACCCAAAATGGAAAAAAAAAGCCAATATACAGACAAAGACACAGACACTGACACTCAGACACACAATACATGCAAATACAATATACACATGGACACTCTCACACACTCATACAGACACACATACACACAGAGACACAAACACACACAGAGGTGATCATAGACACACACATACATACGTGAACACACACATGTACACACAGAGACACAGACATTCAGACACACAGATACAGGCACTCATACACACAGGTGATCATAGACACACACATACACACACAAGCACACGAACAGACACAATGCACACATATATACACACAGACACTTGTGCACACAGACACAATGCACACATATATACACACAGAGACACATACACACAGACACAATGCACACATATATACACACAGAGATATAGATAATCATACACAGACACAATACACACAATCATAGACACATAGAAATAATTGTAGACACACGGATATGAGACAATTATTGACACAGACATCATACATTTATACACTCATAGATAATCAGACACACACACATAGACATAGACACACACACATAGACATAGACAACACAGACACACATGTATAGACATGCACACACATACAGACACAAATATACAGACAGATACGTACATACCCATACACACTCAGACAGACATGTACACACATAGGAATATATGTACACACATGTACATGATCATATACATGCATGGGCACTCCCAAAGACACACATAGCACACGTGGACATACACACTCACTGCCCCGCCACCTCTCCTGGGTCTTTCTGGGCCTCTCTGGTCTTTGACATCGTGGACATGGGAGCTGGGGGCTCCCTGCAGCAGAGCCCGAGGACCAGAGCCCCTCACTTCCCAACCACCCCCCACCAGCCCCATCTCTTGCTCCATCTCCCCTCTCTTTGCCCCAGGGAGACGGGAACATCCGGTACTACGAGATCAGCACGGAGAAGCCGTTCCTGAGTTACCTCATGGAGTTCCGCTCCCCAGCCCCACAGAAAGGCCTGGGTAAGGGCCAGCCTGGTGGGCAGGCTGCGGCCATGAGTTAGTTCCACCACCCCTGACAGGGGACCTGGCTCCGAAGATGCATGACAAGGCAGGACACCAATCCTTTGCCTGCCTGCTTCCGTCCCTGGCACTTCATGATCCCCTGAGCACCAGCTGGAATGACCTCTGAGCACCCAGCCAGGAGTAGCCTCTGAGCACTTCTGGGTGTGGCCTCCAAAGAAAAAGAAACGGGTGGTGGGTGAGAGTAGGCAGGGAGGTCAGATGCTTCCCTGCACTGGCTCCCCCTGGCACCACATGTGACCCCCTGAGCCCCTCCAGCGGGGAGCCCTGAGTAGGATCAGCAGAGCCCAGACAGTGCTGGGCTAGGGAGGGAGGGAGGGAGGGAGGGAGGGACGGACGGAGGGAAGGACAGAGGGACGGAGGGAAGGACAGAGGGACGGAGGGAGAGAGAGAGAGAGAGAGAGAGAGAGAGAGAGAGAGAGAGAGAGAGAGGGGGGGGGGGGGGGGAGAGTGCGT
>JAOXYA010038683.1:0-12666 GCA_028565675.1 Sorex palustris
GGGGTGGGGGTGGGGGTCTGCGCCGAGGCCGGGGGCGAGGGGTGGGCGTGCGGGGGGGAACCGGGGTCCGCGGAGGCGCCGTCCCCGGACGTCGTTGGCCGAACGTGCCCCCCACTTTGGGGAGAGAACGGGACGTTTCGGAGATAGTCCGAAGAATCGGGAAGATCGCGACCCGGGAGAGGCCACCATGGGCGGGGGGCGGGGGGCGCCTGATTGCACGCGCGGCTGGCTGACCCGGGTTCGATTCCCCCCCCGCCTCCCGAAGCGTCAGTCCCCCGAGCACCCACCGACCCCCCGAGTCCCGCCGAGTGTGAGACCCAAGACACCGAAGCGGGGCGCGGAGCGGAGGATGGGTGGGGGGGATCCCGTTCGGGCCCTTGCTTAGCGCGCGCGGACGGGGCAGGTGGGCGCTGCGGGGCCCGGGAGGGACGCGACGGGACGGGGCGGGCGGGGGTGGGTGGCTCCGCGCGGGGTTGCATAAGAGGCCGCGGACGGCACCGGGAACGCGCCCGCCCGCCGCACTTGGGAGGGCTGGAGCCGGGGACCCTCGCCCGGAGTCGTCGGCGGAGCCGAGGGCGGCTCGGGGACCTGCAAGGGAAGCACCAGCTTGTGTGTAGGAGAGAAAATGTGTCGCCGGTGCGGGGTGCGTGTCTGGGGGGGCGGGGGGTGAGTCAGCTACTGTTCCAAGAGCTGCATCGAAGACGTCTGGTGTGCTTGGGTGACTTGCCAGCTGGAGAGAGACCTCGAGGTGCTGCATGTTCTCCTTGGGAGGTGGCCGCCGGTTCCGTCGTTCCCTAGGCTTTACCTTTGTGGCTTGGCTCCCACGGTCCAGCTTGGTCGGGTGGATGCACGGTCGCAGATGTGCATCGTAAGCTGCAGTTTCATTATTTATGCACATGTGCTTTTGGTTTTTTTTTTTTTTTTTTTTTGCTTTTTTGCTTTTTGGGCCACACCTGGCGATGCACAGGAGTTACTCCTGGCTCTTGCACTCAGGAATGACTCCTGGCTGTGCTCGGGGGTCCCAATGGGATGCTGGGACTCGAACCTGGGTTGACTGCGTGCAAGGCAAACGCCCTACCCGCTGTGCTATATTGCTCCAGCCCCTACTTTTAGTTTCTTGAGAGATGATTTTTGCTTTTTCTATAAAAGCCGTAGGGAGCCAGAACCACTCACGTGGCCTTCTGAGTGAGGGAAGGGCAAAAAAAAAAAATTGGCAAGTTTTGGAAAATACCGTAGCTCTTTCGTGCTTCTGCTTTGTTGGCACACCTGGCGACGCTCAGGGAGGACTCCTGGCTCTGCGCTTAGGGATCACGGCTGGTGGTGCTGTGGGGAAGGGGGGTCCTCTGGGGTGCCCCTATATGGTAGCTTTTTCGTTTGAAACCTTTGCTTTCTCTGACACAAAGAACGATTGTGTGTAGGTACTTTTCCACTAAGAAGCAGGTTTTATCATAAAAGGTGCTTGGGGGGGACTATCTGGAGTGCTGGGGATCCAACTTGGGTCGGCAGCAGCGTCCGGCCCCAATACGTGACTTATTAGATGTCACCTTTGGTCTTTTTGTTTCTGTCAGCTCCAGGGCCAACATTTTAGTAAATTAGATTGATTTTCACCAGAAAGTCACATATTAATGATTTAGTGGACTTGACTCTTCCAGATTCTGCTGTTTATAAGCGAAGTCAAGGGATGAAGATGCTTAAGTTACCACTGTGGGACTGGAATGTTAATACAGTCACTAGGGCGCTTGCCAATGCGGGTTCAATCCCGGGCACCCACATTGTTACCCAGGTACTGCTAGGACTAATTCCGGAGCGCAGAGCCAGGGTATCGCTGGGTGTGGCCCCAAAACCCAAAATAGAAATAACTTTGGGGCAGGAGGGAGAGAACTTGCCTTGCACATGGTCAGCTCAACTTTATTTTTTTTATTTTTATCTATTTATTTTATTTTAATTTTTTTTTTTTTGCTTTTTTTTTTGCGTCACACCTGGCGATGCACAGGGGTTACTCCTGGCTCTGCACGCAGGAGTTACTCCTGGCAGTGCTCAGGGAACCATATAGGATGCTGGGAATCGAACCTGGGTCAGTCATGTTGGCTGCGTGCAAGGCAAACGCCCTACCTGCTGTGCTATCGCTCCAGCCCCTCAGCTCAACTTTAGTTCCCAGCACCAACACATGTGTGCCCCTGAGCACAGCCAGGTGTGGCCCAGAAGTTAAATAACTATGGGGCTGGAGAGGGAGTTCAGGGACGTATGCTTGGCATGCATTAATCCTGTCACTGCTTCCTTGCGTGGCCCTGGTGGTCTTCTAGAACTGCTGGGCCTGAGCAGCATTGTAAGCCTGGGACCAGGATCGCTGGGAGTGGCTTCTGGCTGTACTCCCCAAGCAGTGTGCTGGGGGTCTCCCTCATACCCCCACCCTTAGAGACCTTCTGAGTCCTCTTTAAAGTTTTATCCCCCCTCTCTTTTGGGTCACACCGACGATGATACTCGGGGTTACTCCTGGCTTTGCACTCAGGAATCATTCCTGGCGGTGCTCGGGGGACCATATGGGATGCTGGGAATCGAATCCGGGTTGGTGAGGCAAACGTCCTACCCGCTGTGCTATTGCACCAGCCCCAAGTTTTCTTGTATTTTTCCAGTAGCCTACTAGCTCAGTAAAGAGCATGGGATCCTTGGAAACTTCTTCCCCTTCCCCTGCTTCTTTAGCAAGATTGGAATTCAGTTAGGTGAGAAATCAAGGGAAGGGCTGGAGAGGTGGTGTGAAGGATTGAGTATCTGCTTTGCATTTAGAAAACCTGGGATTGATCCCAAGTGCCACATGGGCTCCTGGCCACTAGTGAAGTGACCCTGGAATGCAGAGCCCTAGTATATAGAGTCAACAGGCAGAGTTCCTGTGCACCACTGGCTGTGGCCCAGAACCAAAAAAAAAAAACAAAAGAAATTAGGGGAAAATTTGTTCATGTATAGCTCCATTTTTTTTTAAATGATGCTGTGTATGTTTGGACTAGGTAAATTAAATTTTATAGACTAGTGATTTATTTTTTTGGTTTGTTTTCAGGAAAGGTGGGTGTGTGGTGCGCCCACAGATGTTCTGGACTTACTGCTGGCTCTGTGCTCAGGGATTACTCCTGGTGGGGCTCAGGAGTCTATGTGGTGTTGGGAATTGAACCCAGATTGGTCACGTACATGCCCTACCAACTGTACTATTGCTTTGACCCTGATCCAATGATTTTTTTTGTTTTGTTTGTTTTGAGTTTTTGCTGAAGGATCACTCCTGGTGGTCCTCCTGGGACCATATGGGTGCTGTGGATCAAACCCAGGCCACCCATGTACAAGGCAGGTGACCTCCTCGCTGTACTATTGCTTAGCTCCCTATTAGAGTAATTTTAAAGGGGAGAGATTTAGACCATACCTAGTGTTGCAAATGGCTACTCCCAGCTCTGCGCTTTAAGGGTCAGTCCTAGTAATACTTGGAGGACCACATGCTGCCAGAAATCAAACCCAGATCACCATGACAAACATATGCTCCAGCCCTTTGAGCTATGGGTCTGTTACTGGCCCGGAAGAGAGTGAGAGTGTGTGTGTGTGAGTGTGTGTGTGTACACGCATGTGTACACATGCTACTTGCTTGGGGAACCATATGGAATGATGGGATACCAGGGATTGAGACTGGGCTAGCCACTTTAAGGCAAGTGCCCTACTCTCCGTACTGTCTCTCTGGCCCCCACCTTATTTTTCATATATTTAACTGTACTCCAGTTTTGATGAGACTCTGAAGGCAAGATTTCTGGTGGTGGTTAAAAATCTATTCACGAGCCTGAGAGAGAACTCAGTAGGCTGGAAAATACACTTTGTGTGCAGGAGGCCTGTGTTCAGTGCCTAGCAGCTCAAGGTACCTCCAGCATTGTCAGGAGTAGCTCCTGAGCATCACAAAGTGTGGCTCCAAAATTGCTTTGTTGTGAATAGTATGTTATGTCTGTAAGGGTCCATCTCACAGTGACTAGATAAAAAAAGTATAAGTCTGAGATATTGCGTGGCCATTTTTGCGGTCGCGCGTTCCTGGAATTCTAAAAGTTTAAATAATTGGCGCCTGGAAACGTCTCTGCCACAAGCTGCTTGGTTCCAAGATTCATTTGTGTTTTCTGGATCGTTGCCGTTAATGCGCTCAAATGGCACCCGGAGCCTGCCTGCATTATTTCGTGGTTAAGCCAGAGATTGTCCTTTGTGCTGCTAACAAGTGAAATGCCGAGGGTAGAGTAAATCAAAAGCTCTTAGAAATGTCTGATACCTTTTTCCCCTGGGATAGTTCCCATGTTTGGATTTGAGGAGGCAGTTCTGAATGAATATCAGCTTTCAGCTGCCATCACTGTGTTCTTGTTCTTCAGCTTTGGTTAATAAGACACTAGGCAGTTTGTTGTCTAGATTCAGCTGTTTGGTGTGTAAAGGACATTTTCTCTTTTTCCCCATCAATATTTGGAATGGCTTCACTCACTTGTTTTGGAGCCACACATGGTGATGCCCAGGGGTAACTCCGGGCCCTGCACTGAGAAATCACTCCTGGCTGGTGCGGTGCTCAAGGCTCCTTGTACAAGTTGTACCTGGGTCACCTGCAACCAAGGCAAGTGACTTTACTGCTGTACTATGCTTCGGGTCCAGAATGACTTCACTTAACCAGCCCTGATAAGGTGCTGTAGTCAGTGTGACTGTCAGCCTGTAGAAGAAAGAACCTGTTTCTCTCAACTGTTGCTTGACTGGTCTGGCAAAATTTGAAAGTCAGCTGCTGAGTCCTCTTTTACTACCAGGGAGGGAGTGAAGAGTTTTTGTTTCAGAGACTTGGAGTTACTGGAGGAGTTAGAAAGTCGAGCTAGAATGCTCTGTATTCTGTTCCCTTGAAGTAAGAGCTGTGTGAGAAAATCATGTGAGGGGGCTTGGAAGGTGGAGCAAAGGACTCGAGGGGATTCTTTGCATGCAGAGGATTTCTGACACTGCATTGTTTCCTGAGCATTCTGGAGTGACTCCCCTGTTAAACAATTTGTTTTGTGGGACCAGACAATAGTACAATGGTTAGGGCATTGCTGCTTCTGCCTGCAGCCCACCTGGGTTCAATCTCTGGCACCCCATATAGTCTACCAGGAGTAATTTGAACGCAAAGCCAGGCATAATCCCTGGTCATCATTGGATCTGCTGCAGGGCCCCGTGGCCCTGTCCCCGCTTTTCTTCCCCCCTGTTGCTTTTATGTTTGATTTGGGTGGAGGACTTAGAAGGTGGTGACTGGGGTACCATATGCAGTGCTGGTATTTGAACCTTTGTTTTCACTTGCAGCCACATTTCCCCCCTACCCCGTTTTTTTAAATAGGAGAACAGGAGATAGCTTAAAGGGCCAGGATGCATGCTTTGTGTGAAGGAGCCCCTCATTTGGTTTCTTGTTTTGGGGGCCATACCTGCAGTACTGAGGGATTACTCCTGGCGGTTCTCAAAGGAACCAAATGGTGCTGGGGATTAAACTGGGGATGCTGCTCTGGCCAGCCATGTAAAACGAGCACCAAAAGCCTCATATTATCTCTTTGGCTCAGGAGACCCTTATTTGATCACTGATACCGCGTGGTCCTCTGAGCACTGCCTGGTGTAGCCCAGAAAAGTAAAATCACGTGTGACTCCCCCCCAAGGAAAAGCACTTGAAATCTTAGAAAGTCATGAATCTGTCGCTCCTTTTACTTCAAATCAGATTACTTTGTTTTCTTCTAGGCCACACCTGTGATGCTCAGGGCTTGCTCCTGGCTCTGCACTCAATAACCAATCCTGGTGGGGCTCATGGGACCTTATGGGGTGCCGTGAATGTGGAGGGAATCCTGGTCCCGGGTCAAATCCGGGTCCCGCTTTGGCTGCACATGAGGCAAGTGCCTTACCCATTATACTTTACCTGCTGCCCTGCCACTCTGGCCCCAGGTCAGATTATTTTGTCCTGACAGTGCTTAGCCAGGAGTAAGCCCTGAGCACTGCCAGGAAAACCCCTTCATCCGTACAGTACCCAGTAATGCTCAGGGTCTACTGCTACCAGTGATATTCTCAGGGATCACTACAGAACCTGAGGCTATACTTGGCCCACCCCACAGTATGATTTTTACCAGAAAGAAAATGATTTGGAAACACCTTAAGCTCCTTTCCTGATTTCCTCCCCCTTTACCTGGGTTGGAGCATTTCTGTTTGGAACCTTTCTACGAGGACCAAGCCTTACTTACTACTGATTCTGGTTGCTTTGTTCATCCCAATAACCCGATAATTCCAGATGTTTTATTAAAGATGCTCTTGTCTTTACATTGGCATTCATACATGCAGCAAGAGCTGTGGTAATCTCAACTCTTCCCTGATAGTGAAGAGTGAAACCAATGCTATTTTTCTGAAGTGAGCAACTGAAATTTAGAAATCTAAAGGTAGAACAGAATTATCTTGTAGTCAGATTACATACCATTTTGGTTGGTATTTTATAAGTAGGGAAAGGTATTTGTTTACTTTCTCTACAGAGAGTTTTGAATTCCTCCCTTTTTGCCAGAAAACTGACTTCAGAATGTCATTTTTGAGCTGGAGAGAACTCACTGGGCTGGAGCACATACTTGGCTGCTGGAGGCCTGAGTTCGGTCCCTGGCATCATGTCGTAATCTTAGCACTGAATCAGGAGTAGCCTTGTGAACTCTTCTAGGTGTGACCCAAAATCAAAGCAAACAAAACAAGTTGAGCAGAGGTAGTATAGTGGGTAGTTTTACACATGGCTGGTTCCGGTTTGATCCCAGAATTGCGTACGTTCCCCTGAGCACACCACAGGGAATGATTCCTGAATAGAGAACCACGGACCAGAGAGAGAGAGCAGGTGAGGCATTTGTCTTGCGCGTGGCTGGCCCAGATTCAATCCCCAGCACCCAGTTAGGGTCATCAAGCCACCAGGAGCTGTCACTGAGCATAGTAGCCAGGAGTTAGCCCTGCGCACTGCTGTGTGTGGCCCCAAAACAAAAAAATAAAGCTAAGTACTGCAGGTCTGGGGCAATAGTATAGCAGGTAGGGCATTTGCCGCGCACATTCCTGACGTGGGTTTGATCCCTGGCACCCCATATGGTCCCGCCGAGCACTGCCAGGAGTAATTCCTAAGTGCAGAGCCAGGAGTAACCCCTGAGTATCACTGGGTGTGACAACAAAACAAAACAAAAAACAAACCCCGCCAACCCACAGAGCCAGAAGAGTAAGCCTTGAATACTACTGAGTATGGACCCAAGTCACTCCTCCCCTCGGCCCAAAATCCTAAAGTCTTTTTGAAGGGCCTGGGTAGGGTCTTGAGGATGCCTGGGGTCCACTAGGGCCAGTGTTCCAGTGTCTCCAGGGCCACATCTAGCAGTGAATGGGGGCCTCTAGGGCTACATCTTTGGTACTAAGTGGTCGTGGGCTGCCTAGGTTTGAACTCAAGGTTCTGCATGCTTCCCTGACTGTTGAGCTGTCTTCCCAGCCCAGAATGTCATCTTTCAATGTCACCGTGATTAGCCATTTCTTTTCTGCCATGATTGCACAAAGCAAGTACAATTTTACCTATGTAGTGTAGGTATACAGTATCTATTAATCAGTAGTATGTAGTTATGTAAGTTAACTTTGAGTATTGTAATGGTATGTTTTACTTGTTAATTTCTGTGGACTGTTCTTCTTCTGATAACTTGATTTAAATACGTGGACTTCTGATAACTTGATTTAAATACGTGCTAGGTACTAGCTATTATGTATTTTATCAGCTGATTTTTCTTTGATAATATGATGGAAACTAGTCTATGAAGTGAACAACAGACCTAACAAGCAGAGATAAGAGCAGACATGATGGGGAATAGGGAAGGTGGTTATTTTCTCCTTTAAGCTGAACACAGAACAAGACGAAAGTCAATTTTTTTCCCTCTTCTTTTGATTTATTGTATATATATTTTTTCAGTTTTTTATTAAAGCATCATGATTTATAAAGCTTTTTGTAGCTGAGTTTAAAATAGTGTTCCAGGGACTGGAGAGATAGTACAGCGGGTAGGGCGTTTGCCTTACACACGGCTGACCCGGGCTCTATTCCCAGCATCCCATATGGTTCCCCGGGCACCGCCAGGAGTAATTCCTGAGTGCAGAGTCAGGAGTAACCCCTGTGCATAGCCGGATGTGACCCAAAAAGAAAAAAATAAAAGTGTTCCAGCACCAATTCCACAACCTGTGTCCACTTCCCTCCACCAGTGTCCCCAGGTTCACTGCTCTCCCCACTCCCGCCAGCATGCCACCTCCACAGGCAGTTTGAAGCTTGTTGAAGTCTGAATATTGTTTTCAGTATTATTGACTCTGTAGTTGGAATATTTAGCTATCCCACTCCTTCACCTCACCAGTGTGTCCTCCATTTTTCTCTTATTTTTATTGGGTATAGATTGTGGGGGCAGGGTGGTCCCAGGCTCCCAGGCCTCTGTAGGCTCAGTGGCTGCTCCACTGTTCAGCCAGGGATATGGCTAGCTGGTTCAGTGCTGGGCTCAGTCAGGGCCACCACCCGTGTGGTGTAGAGACTTGACCTCAGGGCCTGTGCGTGTCAGACCTGTGCTTTGGGCCTTTGACTATCTCCCTGGCCTCGTGTATGTGTTCAGGAAGAATGAAAGGAAGTCCACTCTATTTTTTTCCCCTGGTTTTTGAGCTACCTAGTCTTGCTGGGCTCCCAGGACCACAGGTGAGCTGCGGATAGAACCTGGGTGCGGCAAGCACCTTCCCCACTGTGCGGTCTCTCTGCCCCAGTGCACTGTTTTCTGACGGTTCAGTGGAGGGACTCTGCTCCACTTAGAACATCTGGGCTCATGGTTTCTTAGTGGGAAAATCCCTTCTCCCCCCATTTTTCCCAATTGCACCTTCCTTCTCTACCCATCACTCATGAGAATTATGTACTACCCCCATTTTGTTCTCTCTTAGGATATTGCTTTGTTGTTTCCTTGCTCTTTGGGGGTGAGGAAAGTGCTCCCTTGGCTCCCCGGGACAGTAGGTCTGCATTCTACAGTGCTGGGACTGGCACACAGTGCCGAGGATTATAGCCTGAACTTGAAACAAGCTTGTGCTCTAACATATGAACCACATCCCTGGCCACTCATTTTTGTTACTGTTTTCTGTTTGACTTTTCTTTCCTTCTATTCCTCCTCTTTTCTGCGGCTCCTGGGATTGAACCAAAGGCCTCACATTTACAAGGAAAGTTGTTCAGCTGAACTATATCCATATCCTTGGCCCCGTCTTTTATAATTTTGTCTCCAGTCATTTTTCTCTTTTTCTTATTGGCTGTTACACTGTTTTGTTTGTTTTGATTTTGGGGGTGGGGGTAGGTGTTGGGCTACACCTGACAGTGCTTAGGGTTTATTCTTGGCTGGTGATGCCCAGAGGACTGTATGTGGTGCCAAAGATTGAACAGGGGTTGGCCATGTGCAAGACGAGCATCTACAACTGTACTATCTCCCTCCCCCCTCATTGTTTATGTCTAATGGCTATAGAGGATATGTAATTATAAATACCTAATTCTTGGGAAAGTCTTTTTTTTTTTTAAGTAAAAATTAAGTCTTTTTTTTTTTTTTTGGCTTTTTGGGTCACACCATGCGATGCTCAGGGGTTACTCCTGGCTCTGCACTCAGGAATCACTCGTGGCGGTGCTAGGGGACCATATGGGATTCCGGGGATCAAGCCCAGGTCGGCCATGTGCAAGGCAAGTGCCCTCCCTACTGTACTAGCTCTCCAGTCCCTTAATGCTCTAAATATATGTGTGTATACACACACACACTTTTTTGGGTCACGCCTGTCAGTGCTCAGAGATTATTCCTTGCTCTGTGCCCAGAAGTTACTCCTAGTAGTACTTGAAGAACTATGTGGGGGGCTGGGGATGGAACACAGGTTGGGTGGCATACAAGGGAAATTCCCTTCCTGCTGTTCTCTCTCTGGCCCCTTCGTGTATATTATATACAAGTTAGACTTTCTTAACGGAAGTTAAATACAATTCAATTTAGTAAAATGAACTGCATTTTATTTTATTTTATTTTTTTATTAGTAAAACACCATGAGATACAGTTGTAGACTTACAAACTTCCATGCTTGGGTTTCAGTTATGCAATGATCACGTGCCCATTCCTCCACCAGTGCCCATTCTCCACCACCAATGAACGCAGAGGCCCTCCCATCCCCCCCCACCTCTGTGCCAGGGCATTCCCTTTTGCGCTTTCTTTCCTTTAGGGTGTTGTGGTTTGCAATAGAAGTATTGAGTGGCCATCGTGATGAACTGCATTTTAAAGATAGATAGAGCCAGATTGGTAATAGAATAAGTATCATTTTTTCCACAAAGTCAAATTCCCCTTGATTGTAGGTACCTTATCCAAGAGGCTGAAATCTGGCAGAGTAGCTGGGGTTTTCATCCTTTGAAAGAGGGCTTTTATTCCAAGAGATAGATATTTGAGGGTTAAGAGTCATGAGAAAGATCTCAACAGACTGGTACATGCTTGTATGCAGGGAACACAGGTTGATCCCTGGCACCATGTGGTGCCTTGACACTGCTGGGTATGGCCCAGTGACTGAAAGGAAGGGGGAAACAAAGTGGCAGTAGCAAAAGTTTGCCAGAAGCAGAGGGAAAGGCCAGAGAGATAGTACAGCAGGTAGGACATTGTACCTGATAGTACAGCAGGTAGGACAGGTAGGTCAATCTCCAGTATCGAGCATTGGTGGGTGTGGGCCTCCCCAAAAAAAGAATAGGAAAAAATCAATAAAATTTAAATATTCATAATAGAGTTGTGTGTGTCGTGCCAGGAATCCAAAGCAAGGTCCTCATACATGCAAAACATTCCTCTACTGCGTGGTCCTGAACAGTCCAGTAAGTTACATTTCATTTTGTTTTCGAAGAGGGTTCCAACTGATGGAGCTCAGGTCTTCTGGCTTTATGCTCAGGCCAGATGATACTGAGGGTCCGTCTACAGTGTTGGGGAGACCAAACCAGAGTGAACTCCGTTTAAGTCGAGTGTGTTAAAGGCCTGTACTATCTTTTCCTCAGGAGTGACCCTGATACTGCTCATTGGACTATATGTAGACCAGGGCAAGATGCATGACATGCAGGCACCTCAAGCCCCGTATAGCGTGTGTCTGTGTGTGTCGGTCTCTTCTTCTGTCCCCCTCTCATCTCTCTCCTCTCTCAGTCCTTGTCCTTGGTTTTCTAAACTGGTTTGGTTTAGTATTTAGTGTGGCTGTACTGATACTCCCTCTCTCCTCCTGCCCCCAGAATTGGTTCTGGGGATTGACCCTTGAGCCCTGCAAACCCAAAACAAGTGATCATAACTGAGTTACCTCCCAACCATGACAAAAAGAGAAAAAAATTCTCTTGACTCTCTTTGAGCTGAGTGCGCAACATTACTTACGTCTGTGGAGGCAGGTTGACAGTTCAGTATACTTCTGGGTATTTTCATTTGAGGAACTTAGTGTTTTCCCGTCCACAGGGTCGAGTTAAAATGGTCTTCAGTATTTCAGGATCACAAAGATGAGAGAGTTTCACAGTCATCTCAATAGCTGAGATTGTGACTTGGTTTGGTTTTGGTGGGTTTTCTTTTTCCCCCTTAATCTTTCAATTTCCAGGATCCCTTTGGAGTTAGTGTTTTGCTTCAATAAAGTCTGATTGTCTTTGTCTCTGAGGAAGGAGCTGTCAACACGGATGTGGTGCTGGCAGGGTGCTGGGCTGGGCTGTGTATTCTGGCTGTGTGACCTGTTCAGGCAAAACGCCAGTTGTCTGAGGAATGTATGTCTGACTGGCCTTTAGCGTCCCCAAATTATATGTGTAGTTCAAACGTCGCAGTCAGTCACATACTGCCTCTTAGTTTCTCATCTGCTGGATGATGTCATCTGTCTCTGACGGAAATGCTTCTGCTCTGAAAGCACAGGGAGAGGCCCTGGTATTATGGCCAGCTCTGTTTTGTTCCAAGCCCTGTGGGGGAAACAAGGTATTTACTTCTAATGTATCTTTTTTTGTTTTTGGTTTCGGATCACACCTGGCTGTGATCTACTCCTGGTTCTGATCACTTCTTTTTTTCTTCTTCCTTTCTCTCTTTGGGTAACAAAGTAACACCCAGCGATGCACAGGGGTTACTCCTGGCTCCTGCACTCAGGAATTACTCCTGGCGGTGGTGCTCGGAGACCCTGTGAGATACTGAGAACCCGGATTAGACGAGTTCAGGGCAAACGCCCTCCCCGCTGTACTATCGCTCCAGCAACTCTGCTCACCTCTGGCTGGCGTCAGGGACCGTATGTGGTTCTGGGAATCAAGCCTAGGTCAGCCTGTACAAGGCAAGTGTTCTTGCCTATACTGCTCCATAACCGGCACTCCTCCCTGCTTTTAATGAGGGCACCTCATTTCTACCTTCTTTTTCTTAATGCCCCTTTCCTCAAAATCACATTGAGGATTTTTCTTTGACTTTCTTTTATTAAAGATTCTGTTTTGTTTCATTATATAAATACTAGATCTTTTATATTTCTCAAATCTTAACATCTAGGATTTGCTCGAGCTCGAGCGGGCCCAGTAACGTCTCCATTGGAGACTTCTTTTGTTACTGTGTCTGGCATATCGAATACATCACAGGGAGCTTGCCAGGCTCTGCCGTGCGGGCGAGATACTCTCGG
>JAOXYA010038690.1:0-12666 GCA_028565675.1 Sorex palustris
AGTCTCACAATGGAGATGTTACTGGTGCCTGCTCGAGCAAATCGATGAACAATGGGAGGACAGTGCTACAGAAACTATAAATTTTGTTTTGCTTTGATTAATAATGAATATCCTGTGATGTTATGATTCACAGAATATAAAAAAATTGTACTCTTGAATGTTTTTGTTCTTCAGTTTTGAGGTGACACCTAGCAATCCTCACAGCTTACTTCAACTCTGCACTCTGAGATCACTCCTGGAGCTGGGGCTGGGGGCATCATGAGAGACCCCCTTGTTGCTGAACTATTTCACTGGCTCCTTATCTATTTGTACGATATGCTTAAAATTTTCATAATGAGTATATACTACTGCATATAAACAATAAGTTGAAAAATCTTGAAAACTATGTTAATAGCTACACAAGGCAACACAGTATGAAGGTACTACAACATTTAACCATCACCTTTTGGGTATATTTAGATTTTTTCTAAGTTTTTATTAAGACATTATAAATTCCTCTGCATAAAACTACTTCAAAATTATATCTAATGGTATGATCTCAGCTACATAATTGCTGGGTTAGAGAAAATGCAAACAATACTTTTGATATGTATTCTCAAGTTACTTAGAAAGTGTTATTCTAATTTTTATTTCAAAAATAAAACAATTGTATATAGCAGTGCCTTCCTCTCCTTTATTAGTGTTGAATATTCTCATTTTGAAGCTCTCTGTTAGTTTGCTTACAGAGAAATAGCAACAATAGGATTGTACATCACTTGTATCACTTGTCATCCCGTTGATCATCTATTGCTCCAGCGGGAGCTAGTAACATCTTCATTCATCCTTGTCACATGCTAGTGTAGCCCAAAGGCATCTTCTCACTACAGGAACACAAAGATCCTCAAGTCATTTGTTCAGGGTTTTGACGGAGAAGTCTGACCATCTTGTAGATGTGTGACCATGAATCCTTTTGTTGTCCTGTGGAATCCAGTCGGTAACAGCTCTAGTTCCGTGGTCATCTCTAAATTGCATTATGTGTCCAGCCCATATGATTTTCAATGGCATGGCAAATGAGACAGCGTCCCTGATTCTTGGTAGTCAACGGAGTTGGAACTCCGGATTCCTTCTCACACTTGAGTGAAATGTGATACTCCAAGCATAGCTCTTTATAGCGTTGTTCTTGTCCTGTTTTCGTAGGGCCCAGGTCTCTGAAGCATATGTTAGTGCGGGAAGAATGGTGGAGTCAAAAAGACGTGCCCAGAGCCAGAGGTTCTTCGTCCTCTTAACCACTTCTTCGGTGCTCTTGAAGGCATTCCACGCTGCTCTCTTCCTCCTGCGCAGTTCTGGTGCCAAGTTGTTCCTTATGTTGAGTTCTCAACCCAGGTACACATAGCTGCTGCCTTCAGAGATGTCCGTTCCATTGAGAGCAAATGGAACGTCAGGGACTAGTTCATTTTTGATGAGTACTGTCTTGATGAGATTCAGCCAGATTGTACGTAGATAGTTTTTTTTCTGGAAATGCTTTCCCCAGGGGTTGGAGCGATAGCATAGTGGGTAAGGCATTTACCTTGCACTGGCTGACATGCCCGACCCGGGTTCGATTCCTCCACCCCTCTCTGAGAGACTGGCAAGCTACCAAGAGTATCTAGCCATATGGCAAAGCCTGGCAAGCTACCAGTGATGTATTGAATATGCCAAAAATAGTAATAACAAGTCTGAGTCAAACCCACTGATCTTCTCTTTACAATTTCAATTTTTAAATGCGCTGTTCAGGGACCTAGAGGTAACTCAGATGTTCATGAACACATGGGTTTTATCACTGGTGTCGTTTCATGGCGCTGGTGCCATCTTAGAAGAGCTCCTCCTTATAACCTTTGCACTGAGGGCAATTTCCTGATGCACCAAAGCTAATATATAAGTACAACTGAAGGGTGTGACCCAAAGGGAGAAAGACAGATGAAAAGATGTGTGAGCTGAGCTCTGTGACTAAGACTGTGACCCATAGAAAGGATGTATGTGACCCTACAACCATAGTGCGTGTAAGCACCACAGCTAAAAGAATGCAGCCCCTGGCAATCACATACGTAAATGCAGCATCTGAGATAAGGAAGCCTTTGAACACATTTGTCATGTGTGTAACAACCATCGCCTGATATGTGATTCCTACAACCCACCAGCAAAGAGCAAGACACACCCCACCTCCCCAGAAAGCTCACAATGTATGAGCACAGGAGAACTAGTAATCACAACAAAAACTGCAGGGAAGAAAGGAGGAGAGAAAATGCATTGTTCATATTGGAGATTTTATGTTTACTATTTTCTTCTGTTTAGTATCTTAGGATTTTATCCTCATTTAGAGGATATTAACACAACATGAGGTTTGACAAAAGTCTTTCCTAAAATAGTTTACTAACAATTCTATTATATTCCATCAAACTTTATGCCATTATTAATGTATACTAAAGACTGTGTAGTCAGACTTCTTTGGGTCAACTATGACATATTTTAAGTACAATCAGGTTTATGAACATTGATTTGTCTGACATGGTATAAACACTTTATAGGTATTATCAAGCTCCCCATGGCATTTTTGATATGCCAAAAACTGTAACAACAAGTCTTATAATGGAGATGTTACTGGTGCCCGCTAGAGAAAGTCAATGAACAACGGGAGGACAGTGCTACTGGACAGTGCTACAATAGTGCCAAGAAGCAAACAAACTGATATAGGTAGTATATTTAGTAAGTATTGGAGACAAGATTTAAACCTAGATTTTCTTTTTTAATTGATATATTTATTTTAGAACAATTTTATTTTTACAAAAATTAAAACCCATAAAAGTAGTTCAGAGCATTCTTCTATATTCTATGCCTAAATTTCCTTATGATACAAGGCCCATGAAGAGAAGTGACTCATACTTTATGATGAAAAGAAATGACTCAGACTTAAGGACATGGAGTTACTTAGGATAGAGTTTCTACATAAATTAGTTGGACTTATTCTACAGGAATTAGATTGACCCCTGATATATATTAAGTATAATATATACTGGCTTCTTTGGCTCAATTATGTTATATATTAAGTACAATCAGGTATGAACATTGACTTGTCAGGTATGGTGATATACACTCTATAGACGTAAATATTTAAGTTATTGTTTATAGTAATGCCAAGAAACAAACAAACTGATATAAGAAGTATATTTGGTAAGTATTGGAGACAAGATTAAAATCTAGAATTTCTTTTTTAATTGATATATTTATTTTAGAACAATTTTATTTTACAAAAATGAAAACTTACAAAAGTAGTTCAGAGAATTCCCCTATATCCTATACCTAAATTTCTTTTTAAAGAGAAGTGACTCATACTTAATGATGAAAAGAAATGACTCATACTTTAGGACTATGGAGTTACACTGCCCTGTAGGATAGAGTTTCTACATAAATTATTTGGACTTATTCTGCAGGAGCTGTTTGTCTCTTATTGCCCTTCTGTTTATTAACTCAATCACTTGTTATATCAGTATTATGTATTGTATACTAATTGTATATGTATACTAATTTTATGTGGTTAATATAATTCACTACTAATTTACTGATTTTCTTACTCTATTTTTTTTCAGCTTCGGAGAACTCCTTCAGTTAGCTTCCATGTTCCTTGAACTTATCCCATCGAATGTGTGTGTAAGTTTTGGGGAGGGGCAATTGTGACATTTCCTCAAACCTTGCTACTGCAGGATGCTTGAGGCTCTTTTTATATGTCCTGCCCAAGTTGAAAACTAGGTGATTTCTTCAAGGAGACCCAGTTTATTTTATTAAAGAAGTATCTGATATGTTGATATATGGAAGCTAAGTGTGCTTGTTTTAATAAGTTATTATTTCTTTTATAAAAACCCTTTCAATAAAATGGCAAAAAAGTATATGTATATATACTAACCTATGTATTCACACATAGCTATTTTTATGTTATTATTAGTATATATTGAATTAAATGTAACTTTTAGTCAATAATAATTCTAGATTATTTTCTTCTTACCTATAAAGTTTCCCTCCAACAGTTTTTTTTAGAAAGCAAACACGAGTGGCCACAGCCTTACTACAGAGGGGTAGGACATTTACCTTGCCTAAAAGACTGCCCTGAGTATGATCCCTGGCAATTTATTTGATCCCCCGAGTCCACAAGAGATCCCTGAATGCAGAGTCAAGAAGAAATCATGAGCACCACTGGGTGTGACTCCCCACGCACAAAAAGAAAAATCAAAAGCAAAACACAGACTTTACCATTTTCAATCTTTTTATATAATTGTTTGATTCCATGCATACTTTATAGAAGTACCAGAATGATCCATTTATACACTTGAGAAGGTGTAAAATGACTTTCTCAATTAGACTGAACCATTGATATATGCAGTTTCTTTGGCTTGATTCTTACAAACTATTTACTTCCTAAGTAACTTTGGTCAGCCCATCATTCCCCACTCCCATACCTTTGCTATGCTCGCTTCATAGATTTGTCATAAAGATAGATTCTCTTGTCATATTTTGCATTCTCATTCTTTCCTCAGATGCCATGGTATTCTAAATGAAGTCTTTATATGCATTATGGTTCTAATTTTGTATTTTAAGAAGTTCTGTAGAAGTAGACACAAGCAGAAGTCATGTACCCAAATTACAGTGTCATACCGTATTAGTCAGTGCCTTGAAAATTTCCTGAGCAGGATGGAGAAATAGTATAGTTGGTAGGGTGCTTGCCTTACTCGTGGCCAACCCAGCTTCGATTCTCGGCATCCCATGTGGTTCCCTGAGCACCCCCAGGAGTAATTCCTGAGTGCAGAGCGAGGAGTAGCCCCTGAGCATCGCCAGGTGTGATCCAAAAAGGAAAAAATAAAATTCCCTGTGCAACTAACTCTCAGAATCTTGCTAACCACTGTTATTTTTAACTTCTCCATTATTTTTGTCTTTTGGGGGATGTTGTGGAGTTGGAATCATGATGTGAGATTTTTTTCCAGTTAACCTCTTTCACATAAATATATATGATTAAGATTCTTCCCTATTTCATTTCTTTTCATCATTGAAAAATTAGCATCTAAACAGCAGTGATATTTTTGCTCTGTTAAGAGTTCCACATGTTTGACAGTATTTGGTGTTGCTTAAACTTTGGATATATTCATTTTAATAGGTATGTAGTCTTATCTTAATGTTATTTTCATTTTGATTCCCTACTGATACTGGTGTGACCATATTTTATGCTCATTTTTAAATATATTCTCTTCTCACATTTCTCTAAGTATTTCTCTTTTGATAAAAATTCATTTCAGGTGGCCTGGTTCTGAGTCATTATTTAAGTATTAATAGCTACTATTATGGTCATGTGCAACCTTCAACAGTAGGAAATTAACAGTAGGAAATATGAAAGTCACATAAGACTATATATAAAATTCAAAAAAGCTCATGTGTCAAATTCTGTCACTGGTCTCTCTTTTGAGGAGATAATTTGGACAATGCCCACTGGAGGACTACTTCTGGCTCTGTGCTTAGGACACCATATGTAGTGATTGAGACTCAAAAGAGGGTTGGCCATGTTTGAAACACATGCCTTCACCCCCTTTACTATCTCTCTGGCTCTATTCAGTCATTGTTGTACACCAATTCCCTGTATAATTTATCTCTTGTTTTGTTTTTGGGCCAAACCAAGCTGCACTTAGAGATGATTCCTGTCTCTGTGTTCAAGGATAACACCTTGAGTTTCTTGGCTGTTAGGGATCAAAACTGAGTTAGCTACATGCAAGGCAAGCATCTTCACCCCTGTATTACCCTGTTGCCCACCCCACTTATCATTTCTTTAAAACACTTATTACTATATAGCAAACCCTTATTTATATAGCAAACCCTTATTTATATATTGCATATATAAATATATATATTTGTTAAGTGTGTGTATATATATACATGTATATATATTTGTAAATGTGTCTTCCCATAATGTTTCTTCCCATTAAAGCAGGAAAGGATTCTATTTTATTATTACTGTTTGCTTTTGCCCAAGGTCTGTCATAAAAAAGATGTTCAGTCAATGATAAATAAATAAAACATTTATTTTCTAATAACCTTGTTCTCAACTCATATTAACAGTGGGAAATATGAAAACCACATAAGACTATATATAAAATTAAATGTTATCTTCAAGCATTTGATAAGAAATGTTTCCAGGTTCTTCTTATGCATGCCCCAATTAGGTCATAGTGTACTTACAATGCTGTATCCTGTTTCTATCACTAAGCTTTATAATTTATATCATTTTCATATTCTAGAACTTTTTCGTGGCTTCATGATGATATATCATACTCTCATTTACCCCATACCCTAATTATTCCATTTTAAGCACTCCACAAAATTTTTAGTAACCTATAAAAATGAGAACTGCATAATTATAGTCATATTCAACAAATATGAACTAAATTTCAACTAGTAGAAGAGATACCGTTTATAGCCAAACTCACTTTTCTACCATAGTAAGTTTTAAAGTAGAGATATATAAAGTTTGAAACATTTGAATGTGTGTGCATGGGGGGGAGTATCAGGAAAAAAGTGAGGAAATAACACTTAGAGTAAGGTTAATATAGCTATTAAAAATTGAGTATGTGGGGGGGGCGGAGCAATAGTACAGCAGTTTTGACATTAACCTTGCACAGGACCAACTGGAGTTCAATACCCATATGGTCCCCCGAGCATGGCCTGGGGTAATTCAGGAGTTCAGATCCAGCAGGAACCCCTGAGCATTGCCAGGAGTCACCCAAAAAAAGCAAAAAAAAAACAAAACCAAAAAAAACCCACAACAAAGAAACAGAAATATTAATTTAGTGAAGAGAATGAAGGAGTGGAGCAAGTGAAGAGAAGAGAAATAATCCTACCTAAGGGGAAAAACATTAGTGAAGACCATAATAAGGAAGATTCTATGTAGTATCAGATACAGATGGTGTTAAATAAATATAAACCATAGACTGTTTATTTACCAAATACAGAGTCACCTTCTGGATTGGTATTTTTTTCTGCTAGCAATGATGAACATCAGCTTATGAACTTAGTTCTTTGGTAGCCAATAGTAGAACATGTTTGTACAAACTTGACTTCCATGATAAATAGAAAAATTCAGAAATGTAGAACCAAGAGATTAATTTTTGGGATAATAGCACAGTGGGTAAGGTGTTTGCTTTGCACGTGTCCGACAACCTGGGTTTGATTCCTCCACCCCTCTCTGAGAGCCCAGCAAGCTACCGAGATTATCTTACCCGCACAGCAAAGCCTGGTAAGCTACCTGTGACATATTCAATATGCCAAAAACAGTAACAACAAGTCTCACAATTTGTTGTGAGATGTTACAGGTGCCCACTCAAGCAAATAGATTAACAATGGGAAGACAGTGCTACAGTGCTACAGTCTTAGATATCCATGCTCTAATCGACTGAACAAATATATCTCAGGTTTATAAATAAATATGTATACAAAGCATATATGTAGTAAATAGATTGATTATTACAATGATAGTGATAAAAGATAGTTTTACTTGATGGCGATTAATTATCAAAATAATAACTTTTTTTGGCTATTTTTAGTAGATTTTTTAAAAAATGCCATGAGTAGCATCAAAACTTTGCTTAAAGCTGCTAGAAATGCATGTATATTTAAAAATATGCAATGGTGAAATGAAAATTGTAGTAAATGAAAACTGTGTTTTATAGTGAAACATCCTAATAAATATTTAACACATAGAAATTCAGATCAGTGGAAAAATTACTGGAAGGATAGAACCATGTACCATTTGTATTTGCTGCTTAACAAGTGGCAAATAAAATCCTCAGGAAACTGACCTCAAAAGAAACATTAATTAAATTCATCTTTCCATCTATTCCTTGTGGGAATTATTCACATCAAAGCTCATGAAAAGTAGCAAACTACAATTATTCCATGAATCTCATGCTTTATTAAGTAGTATTATTCTGCAAGTGATTTATAACACCAAATAGAATATTTCTTTAATTATAGAAACTAGCTAAAGATTTTCTAAAGAAACAATATATCCATGAAGCTTTATTATAAATCTTGTGTATGGAAAACATTACATAAATTCTGATAGAAGAACAAAGATGAAGGTGGTGGCTGTGGCGTGGTAACATTATGCCCCTAAAATATACAAACATTTATATTTTTATAAGCTTACATTACTTCAATAAGTAAAACTAAACAAAGATGAATAAGTCAGCTCTGTTTTGATGAATGTATTATTTCTATAATACTATAGGTGCTTGTTGAAAAAGTTTGAAATTCTTGACTTAAACAGAATCTAAGTTGGGCATAAAAATTAGACAGGGACTGGAGCCATAGCACACAACAGGTAGGGCATTTTCCTTGCATGCAGCCAGCCCAGCGTTCGATTCCCAGCATCCCATATAGTCCCCCAAACACCGCCAGGAGTAATTCCTGAGTGCATGAGCCAGGAGTAACCCTTGTGCAACACCGGGTTTGACCCAAATAAAAAGAAAAAAAAGATTAGACATAATCCTTTGATTGATTCTGTGTTGTACTAGAAACAGCTTTACTCAATGTTAAAGCATTTGATTGAGCTAAGGAGTAAACATCTAGGCCCCATAATAAATGACTTTTCATGCCTCCAAATGACCCTTTACTTGTCATTAACTCCTCCACCAAAGACCCTAGTAAGTGAAATATCAAGGATGGGAGACTGAAAACCAAGGAATTCAAATTATGATTTATTTACATACAAAGCAGTTGATTGAAAAGGTGATTCTTTGCTGCCATTCCTCGTAAGGTTTCTGAAGTCACTATAATACTGGAATCGTGTTGACATAGTCAAGAAGAAGAATGGAAAAAAGTGTAGTGGTGGGTGTCTGCTAATGTATACTCACGGTCTGAAAATGCAAACACACATACAAACACACACGACATAGAAAGAGAAAACTTGTGAGACACAGAAATAAAGATTTGAATTGTACTTATACTTGTAAGTATTCTTGATACTTGTATTCATAAAGAATTGTTGTACTTACAAAACGTGAGATCAGGGCTGGAGAGATAGTATAGTGGGGAGGACAGAGCTTTCACCCTCACAAAGCTGACCCAGCTTCTATCAGTGGCATCCCATATGGTCCCCTGAACACTCAGGAGTAATTCCTGAGTGAAGGGCCAAGTGTGACCCTTAAGCATTTCGAGGTGTGGTCCAAAGACAAAACATACAATAAAAATGAAGTCATTATTCTCCAATTATAAAAATGGCAAAATTGAGGGACAGACACATACATTTCTTGTGGTAAGTATACATATGCATATTTTTGGTGCTACATACCTAGACACCATGTGTCTCTAATAGGGGATACAAACATTTTACCAGGTTGTGAAATTTGCTGCCAACTCCCAGACACATATATTTTGGATCAAAACAGTTTATGTCAAGACAGATGGCCTCCCCATGATGAACATTTAATAATCCGTGGCTTGTATGGGTACCGTAGATTATTTAACTTTATGTCCATCATAGATAACATTTCATCAAGGTACTCTCCCCACGGATTTAGAACAGATTGAGAGTGAAGCCAAGCAGGCATTTTATACTCCAGAAAATCAGATAGCCAGAACTCCAGAGATGGGACTTGGGCAGCAGATTCTACTTAATGACACTCAAAAAAAGTTATCATTACAGACTCCGCTGTCATCCTGGGGCGCTGACCCCTCACAGCAGGTAGGCAGCTTAAGAATATCTGCCTTTTGGAAAATTGTATTAAGGCCATTTACTAGAAAATTTGGAGACAGCAGAGCAGTAGCAAGTAAGATGCTTACATTGCTGAACTTAATTTGAATTGTTGTTATAGAAAGATAACATTTACCACATGCACACTTTATTGGGGCAAAAAAAAGATGCCAAGCTTTCATCAGAAAAATCAGGGACAGCTGCAGTCCCTTGCAAGATTATCTCTGGTGGATTTTATGGCTTTTGTAACATTCGACCTTGCACTCATTATAAGAAAAGAAGAGAGAGAGAGAGAGAGAGAGAGAGAGAGAGAGAGAGAGAGAGAGAGAGTGTGTGTGCATATTCCTCTCAGAGACGAGATCTAAGGCACAAAACATGATTCATGTTTCATAGAGTTTGAAGAGAGCAGAGCACAATGAACCTCTGAAAGTATAAAATGATACTAATTCTGACCTCTTACAGTCCTGAGATAGATTACATAAAAAATTCTCCTCCCAAACTCACCTCATTCTTCTATTTAATATCAATATTATCATTGATCCTGAGAATGTGTCTTAAAATCACATTTCTTTACCCTTACTTTGTGTTAGATGTCTCTGGAGTGGGCCAGGATGGTATATGGAAATAAAAATAAATAATATCATCTTTTAAATTAGCATCTGTTGTGCATTTATTCCACACTGTACAAACAGCATCTCATTATTCTTACTGCACTCTCAAGAACCTGACCTAGGACTAAAAATGGAGGAAACAGGGATGTAAGCAATTGGTGGAACTGGGAGTTAATCTCTACCCCCAAATTCAAGATACAGGCTTTCAGAAACTTCTCTATAGATTCATAACTAGGAGACACTCTGTCATCTTAATATTTACTTTAAAGGGGGGCGGGCAGAGAGAAAGGAGAGGCTGTAAGTTACATGTAATTTACACTGGTTCAAGTCCCCAGCACCACATATGGTGCTTTAAGCATGCTACCCCATCCATTTTCCAAAAAATTTATTTTTATTCCCTTGGGTCACTCCTGAGCACAGAGCCAAGAATAGGCCCTAAATAACGCAAGGTGTAGTCCAATAATATCCCCTCCATTAAAAATGGTAAAATTTACTTGTTATTTGAAAAAGAACTTAAAAAAATTGTAGTTTGATGATTACTCCCAAGTTAAAAAGCTTCCCTAGGTAGGTACATTGGAGTGTAAAGAGATACTATGCAATGGGATTTCAAGGTGCACTAATAGGATAAGGCATTATTGACCAGATGCAGAGCTGAATTGAAGGTTCAATAGGCTCAAAAATATAGACTTCATATGTGGGAGCTCTGGATTTAATTTCTGGTACCACATGATTCTTCCAGCACCTCTAGGAGGAATCCCTGAGCACAATGGCTAGAAATGGCCCCCTTTATTTCCTGGAACCCCAAAAGACATGGTTGACAATTGAAAGAGCTGCATGACAAAACAAGTAAAAGCAAAACTTAAGGGGTATGTTCTAAGGAACACAAACTTCCCTAAAGGAACTGTGTGTCTCTTAGGAGCATGCAGTCAATAGTATCATTTTGCTATTTACAATTAAGAGATCTTAACCTTACGGCAATGTAATAACTTTTCTAAGTTAGGAAATCCTGCATCATGCTCAGAACTCAGCCTTCACATCCTAATGCTGAACTCACCTGACTTTCCCTCCAATGGAATTGACCAGTTTGCTTTAAAGCTCAAAGCAACCATCAATATGGGGGTCTTTTGAACATACTTGAGGGAAAACCACATCATCCAGAAAGGATCTCTTTCTGCAGGATCTCTTTCAAACATGAGAGAAGTCTGTGACCAGACTGAGGCTGAGCCATCGCCAGGTGGTTTAGAAGAACACGAACTGCATTCTGATCAGAATAGGACCTGCAATATTCAATATACATATATCTTCCTTTGTGTCTGAAATATGACAAAATTTTAAGTTGATGTTTTAATTTTCTGTCTCAAAAACAGCATTATCTACTGAAAATGCAGGATTTCTTGATGCTCCTGTAAAAATGTTTCCTGCTGGTAGATATCATCATACTACATTTGTTTCTCTGCACGCTTTTCAAATAATTTACTTGAAATTATTCATAATAATACATCGTTCTCTATCTCTCTCCCTTTTACTTTAAATGACACTGTCCTCTGTTTGGATGTTTAAGTGATTTTAGATTTAGCTCATCTCTAGTCCATTCTTGATGGAAGTTAGTATTGGTTCTGATATTTAGCTACTGCAAATACTGATAACACTTGTAACACTTGGGAACCTTGAATAGATTTCACTGAACACATCTGCAGGTCTATCTACAAGAGTCTGTTCCCAGGTTGGCACTGGATAAAAAACTATACCAATTTATAATTTTGATATACATCATTAAATCACCCTCTTGTATCAGGAATTCCCAAGTATGTTCACATCATAGCAATCATAGTAACTGAAACCATTACCATAGGAGAAACATTTTGAAGCCCTATAAAAGTGCTCTGTGGCCACAGAGAACAGATCTAACAGTTAGAACTGGCCAGGTGCCATTGACTGCCAGATGCTTGAGATGAGCATCTTCCAAGACAATGGCTAGAATTTCATGTTTTGAGCCATAATTCATGAGACTGTTTTGCTCAGGTTTACCAATAGTTATAAACTCTGAGGCTTGAATTCACAGTTTTTCTAAATGATAAGTTTATAAAGTTTTAGTCTAAATGAGGCTAATCAGTTTTTCTCATGTTTAATTTTTATCATATTTGATTGGGTTTTGTGAACTATTTGGCGAAGATAGATTATCAATATACTTTTTTTTCTCTATTCAATATGTCTTTTATTATTGACTTTAAAGATGGTATTCATCATTAAGAAAAAAGCAGCCCTGTGTTCTTCTGTTTTTATTTGTCTCTTAGAATTCTGTATGACATCTTG
>JAOXYA010038721.1:0-12665 GCA_028565675.1 Sorex palustris
AAGGTGGTAGAAACCATCATGGAGCAAAATGGACCATGTATATTATCTTTGAACAATAAGTTAGCCCACTTAAGATGTAGGTATACTAGATGTGGTTGACTAGAGTACCTGAAAATCATAGCCATTCTATGAGCTGCATACTTCAGTGACTATTCTGAAATTAGTCACACAAATAGAGGAAGTAATGTGGGTCCTCCTAGTCTAATGGAGGATGATGTTTTTGTCATGTTCCTGCACTCTATAAGCCAGCATCCCCATGTACTCAAGTGTCTCTCAGCTAGTGAGCTGTTGAATATTCATCTTCTGAGGAACAACATGAATTTAATCCTGTCACACCTCAACTTTATGGTCTGTCTATGGATCTTGGAAGCAAAAATTATTGCTTTATATAGATTTATTTCATTTTGCCTTTTTGAAGATTCATTGAATTGAGCTATGTAGTGGAAAATGCTTGTACTCCATTTTATAGACATAAGATGGAGAGTGTTTATGTGCGTCCAGATTTTTAACGTGGGTTTTGAAAGCCGTTATTGTCTGGTCCCTGTGTTTGAGAAGAAAAGCAGACTATAATGTACATATGACTCCCTACTGAGTAGAGACATATTGCTAGTAAAATAGACTGGTGGGGTACCAGGAAGCAGTGCTATGTGCTAACTGGATGCTCTGAGCTAAGAGCTTGGTGAGCAGAGACTTACATTCAAGTATAACTGACTTCCTGCCTGCCTCTGACATTAGTGGTACAATCACTTTTGTTGAACAAAAGAATTCACTTTCTATTCAACTAGATAAATGTCCAAATTTGCAGGAATTCTAGTCTGAGAAGTGTGTATCTATGTGTGGAGGGAGGAATGTTATAAGAATCTCTGAGGACTTACAGAGTAGTAATACAATATCCTAGCAATCTATATCAAGGAACAAGGAAAAATGACTTTAAAAGATATGTACTCATATGTAAAGATTTAATAGTCTTTTGTGTGGTTAATATATCATCCACTCACTGTCTATATCTCATGGGCTGAGCACTGACCTAGACTCTGTCAAGTTTCTAGCAGTGACACACAGTGCTTAGATATGTAACCTAGAGCTTAGTAGAAAAAATAAGAAAAAATTAATAAATAAAAACAATCCCATATTATAATGATTACTATGATGAAAAAAGAAAAACAGAGTGTTGAGAGAGAATACTGAGGATGAAAGACAATTTCCAAGACAGAAAGATTTAAGGTCTTTTGGGGAATTAAAGGACATAAAAAATTACACATGTGCATATCAGAGAAATAAGCATATCTGAAACAGAGAACATTTCATAGGAAAGACCTGAAATAATATAGAGTTCCAGGATCCGGGTGAAAAATTCTGCCTGCTTAGTACAGTTGAAACATGCTCCATCAGAGACAACTGGAGATAAATGAGACATCAAAAGCAAATGTGGGATCAAGAATTACCTTGAGAATGATGATTTCTAGTAAGGGCTATGTTCTAATGACCATGAGAAGTAACTGAGTTTTTAACTTTCGAATAATTTGAATACATATGATTTATGCATGTAGAAATTGAAGATACATAAAGTACCATTTCTATATCAATATAGAATTAATATAAATGTTATTATTAATTTCATACTTATCTTCACTGTAGCACTGTAGCACTGTCCTTCCATTGTTCATTGATTTGCTCGAGTGGACCCAGGAATGTTTTCGTCATGAGACTGGTTATTACTGGCTTTGGCATATCAAATACATCACGGGAAGCTTGCCAGGCTTTGCTATGCGGGTGAGATACTCTTGGTAGATTTCCGGGCTCTCCAAGAGGGGCAGAGGAATAGAACCCGGCTGGGCTGGGCTGGCTGCCGAGAATTTCATACAAACTATTCTACCATTTGTTTTTATCAGTGGCACAACTTGGAGTTTTTATATGATAAACAGCTCTTGTTGATTGTATTTTATAGCTATAGTTCACACTTCACAGAGAGAACATAATTTGTTTAGGATATTTGGATTATTTTTGGTCATTGTTATTGCAAATAATTTCTATAATAATTGGGAATAGACATTTTCCCATGTGCTTAACCATATTAGTGAGAGTTTACTTGAAAAATAAGTTTATAAATTAAGAGGGTTTTTTTTTATTTGTTTGCTTGTTTGTGGGGTTTTTTTTTTGCCTCTAAAGTAGCACTCAGGAGACTTGGGGAGCCAGTGACCTCTCCCCATCATTCCTGACAAAGCTGGTCAGAAGATCAATTTGAAAATTCACATTCTGGGGGTCTCCAGCACCATATCTGGAGCTACTTAACTGAAATCCAAGACATGCAATCTAGAGATTGAACGAGGATCCAGGATATGCAAGACATGTACCTTAATTTTGATATTATTTCTCCAACCATCAAGAGATGTACATGTTTAAGAATATTGGTAATGGCAAAAAAGAAAGATTTAAAGTTTTTTTTTCTACTGAGCAATCCATAAGATAAAAAAAAAACTGAAAAAACTAGCTTTTTCTTAACTCTGAACTAATTAAAGTCATACAGCTACCAGGGGAGTGCTTGGTAGAAAAATAACAGCTATTAAATTTCAGTAAGAATGTGTAGTAGTACCTTGCTTACTTTCTGTTATTTCTTTCCCCCTTGGTGGCAATCATTTATCAGGAGGGGGCATTTATAGCTCAGCTTGCTGAGATCATTCGTTGTCCTCGATTATTTGAGCGGAGACTCTTAACAGTACCCAGAAAGACCCTCGCAGCAATATTTGTCCAAGTGTCTTACCATTCAGTATGAAGACTCAAGGATGCTGGGAATTACCAGGGTCATCCCAGCAGCATTCAGGAGCCTCCAGAACTACAACTGGCAGTTCTCAGACGCTTCCAGGGCTGCATCCAACAATGATGAAGATATGAAGGTTAACAGTGCATTGGGAATAATGGTCGGTACTGGAGCGATAGCACAGTGGCTAGGGCATTTGCCTTGCCTGAGACCAACCCGAGTTCGATTCTTCTGTCCCTCTCAGAGAGTCCGTCAAGCTACCAAAAGTAACCCGCCAGCACAATAGAGCCTGGCAAGCTCCCCGTGTTATATTGTTATGCCAAAAACATTAACAAGTTTCATAATGGAGATGTTACTTGGTGCCCACTTGAACGAAATGATGAACAACGAGACGACAGTGCTACAGTGCTAAAGTGCCTTAGTCTCTAGAAAATTCCAAATAGAAGCAGGATGTATCCAAAGTTGAAGTACAACAGAAGTGATTTGTGAGTTGAATCATGTCATTAGATTGCAAATCCTAAGGAATATATTCACCTGACATTTTCTAATACTAATAGACCAGGATCCACTTAGATACTATCTTTTCTGTAGTTTATAACCAGTAATTATAAATCAAATTTATAAAATCATTAAATCACTTGAATTTATTTTATGTTCTTGATTTCCCTTCTTCATAATAATCTAAAATATAATGTATAAATTCATATTTATTTTTCTTGAGCTAGGATTTGACAAAACAATGACTCTACAGCTGTGAAACCAGATCTAGTTTTGCTAAAGATCAAGTCTCAGAGAAGTACTAGGATGCTCCCACCTCTCAATGTCCTCTTCAAAATACAGATAATGTATGTAACACAGTAAAGTGACTACTAGCTTTAAAATACCTCTTGAGGACTTGATATTGATTAAAATATACTCGGAGTATTTTAAGCAATCTTGCCAAGTACATGTAGGGGCATATGCAAACAATTAACAATATACCAAACAGAAGCAACTGGAGAGATTAAGTATTCTCCAAAATTCAAAGATGGTTAGTTTAGAATAATAGCTACTCACTTTTATTAGAAGAGGAGACCTAGATTTATAGTGTTATTTTTCTTTGAGGGCAGAAACTTGCCAAGCAATATTCTCAGTGTGAAGAGTTACACTCATAATTTAAAGAAACAAAATGCAAAATAATCTCTAGTCCTTATACATTTCAGTATTCTGATTCCAAGAGTTTCTTGTATATATTTCTAAAGATAGCATACATTAAGGAGTGGTCTTTTTGCAAAAACAGGCACATTTCTTCTCATAAATTTCATAAAAGGTTTTATAAGTGTTATAACAGAATAGCGGAGTCATCCCAGAAATTTAGGTGGTCTGTTGGAATGGCTCTATTTATTTATTTTACCTTTGCTATCACCAGATACCAAGCTGTATATACCAAGGAGCCTCTAGGCATATTTTTCCAGATTGCTCTGTGGGGTTTAGTGATTACTCAGAGTTCTTTGTTTTTGTTCAGAGTACAGTGGGATGATTGAAACCAGAACTTTAGTAGCTACTTGATGCTTGAGAGACAAAGATGTCTGAGACAAAAAACTTGGACTCTTGCATTAAGTATTTTACTCCCAGACAACACTCCTCAGTTCTCTAATCTGCCTTGTCCCCTTTTTGATCATGGACATGGTCCTGAATTCGGTGGTCTCCACTGGTGGATTATATGAGGCAGAGAGAAGTTAGAAGGTCATTTTCTCCTCCTCTACCTCTATTACCCTGGGACAAACCGGGAACATTAGGAATAATAAAGTTTGAGATGAGCCCCTGGGTAGCCTGGGTCAGAGCCCCATTAGCCCCACCATGTGGCTGTCAAGCCACACCTAATGTCTATTTGGTCTTCAGATATAGGAATTGATCCCCACCACCCAATTCTGGGGGGAGTCATGGACTCAGATTGGGATGAGGAACTGCTTTTTGCAGGAAAGGAAAAGTCAGTCTTAGACCTTACCCAGGGCGACCAGGTTCTTGTCTTGACTCACAGAAAGTAATTTCAGGAATAGAGGAACTGTGAAGTAAAAACAGATTTGGAGGTATTTAGGAAAGGAAAGAAGGGAGAGAAAGTGGAAGAGAGAGAGGGAGTTACACCATCAAGAGAAAATGCATGCTTCTCCAAAGATGGAGGGAGCCCAAATACACATCTTGAGAGGGAAGATGTGAGTCACACATGTGCTCAGGTGCCACATGTGCTTGACTACGTGGGCACAAGCAGCACATGGGCTCAGGTAGCAAATGTGCACTCTTCTTTTGTTCAAGGGTTTCTCCAATCTTCCCCACATGGGATTTTTCTAGGTAGTTAAGAGTCAGTTGCTAGGGTGGTTGCCAAGGGGGCTAAGTTTTGAGAGGTCAATAGCCTTTGAAATTCCTTTCCTGACCTTTTGTTCCTGCTGAAGCTTTGCTCTGAAGGGTACTTCTTTGGGTATGTTGCTGGCCCAGATGAAGACCTTAGAAGTTTTATTACTTCCTAAGACTTCCATTGCCATGGACCCTTCACTGTCTAACTGCTTACATCAGTCTTACCGGCATCACAAAATTGTGCCAACATGTAATAATCACAGAAGAACTTTAATAGAACTCAAATAAAAACCAAACAATTCTGTTCTTTAAAAATTTTGAATTACAGACTCATATCTACCTGTGTCTTGTTATTGTTGTTCAAGATTTACATTATTTCTGTGTGTTTGTTTTGTGGCCACACCCAGCTCAGTGCTTACTCCTGGCTTTCAGGGATCATCCCTGATGGTACTCAGTGGAGCATATTTAGCATCTGAAATAAAAACTAGGTCAGTCATGTGTAAGGCAATGCCTTATCTGTTGTACTATTTCTACAAGCCCCAAGACTTGAGATTTTAATCAACTAAGTGACACAATCTAATCTTTCAGCCTATTATTTTATTCAATGAACTACATTGTCCCTAAACCTCTCTATACTTTGGATCCTAATTTAAATTCTAAAGTTTTGTAGGAAGTGGAAATTCAAACTGAGATTAGGGAACAGGAGAATTTGCTCCTGCACATTCTTATTTTCTTTTTGTTTTCCGAATGTAATGGCTCCATATGAAAGTTTAAACATTAGAATTGCATGGTAATGAAGTTTTGGAAATGTCTTGTGTGCTTTTGAGCCTCTGTAAAACAATATTACTATTCTTGTTTCTAGAAGAGAAAAATCTTGACCTGTCTCAAAACAGTAGTACATTTTGAACAAAGAATGACATTTTTGTTCATAAGTTTTTTCCTTTCACAAAATAGTTGGCTAAAGACAACGATCACAATTTTCCTATTTATGTTTAGGATTGACTTTGAATCTGTGGTTCAAAAGTATGTTTCCAACCTAGAATAAAACCAGGGCCCAAGGAACAACTAAGAGATAAACTTCATTTTGCAACCATGTCATTTTAAAATGCTACAGGGTATAGTCTCTGTCAGGCCCAGCTAGGGCTTGTGTGAGGTCAGGAAGTTTAACCACCAAGGAAGTAGTTAGCATAAAAATGGATCCAAAACAAGAGGGAACTCTCACTCTAGCTCTAGTCCATTCATATGCAAGCTTCTAGATACTTTCAATCTTTCCTTTTTGCTAAAGGCAAAATTAAAAAAAGTAGACAGAGTTCCTTTCCTCCCTTTCTGCTGGCTGCTGACCTGAAAAGAGCTAAAGTATAAAACTTCTCATTCTTGGTTAAAAATGGGGTCGGAGCAATTGTACAGTGGGTAGGACATTGGCCTTACAAGCGACAAACCCGGGTTTGATTCCCAGCATCCCATGTGCCTGTGTGGTCTATCGAGCACTGACAGGAGTAATTCCTGAGTGCAGAGCCAGGAGTAACCCCTAAGCATCACTGGGTGTGACCCCAAAAAGCAAAAAACAAAAAAAAATCTGGAGAAAGGACTTGATCTGGCCAAGGTCCTGCCATTTGTTAAAGTGACAAAGCCAGACTGAAAAAAGTATATTTGTTAACACATATTTTCAGGCTGAAAATGGGAAGTTATTTACTTCCTCCTCCAATATGATGTAAATTATAAAGTTAAAATATTCCCAGAAGGTCCATTTTTCTTGTCATCACATTCCTTCCCTCTTATCCTCCCCAACATGGATCTCCATCCCCTAACTTTATTGAGTAGAACACAATCACTGCAATGTTAACTCTCTCTACTTTCAAACCAGTGCTTCCTCTAATATTTAAGCCTCTTTGCTCTTTTTTTGTAGATCCTCAAGCTGATCGGATATTATCTTTAATCAGCAAGTTTTTCATTTTACTTCAGGAAGTAAATACATACTTTTTGACAGGTTGGAGAACTCTGTCCAGCACAGAGGAACAGAGATAAATAAAGTTCAGGAAGGAAATAGGAGAAGTTTATTTGGGGTGAGCTTATGACAAAACTCTACAAACCTCTGATGAGGCTGGTGTAGGGCAGTGCCATGGGAGAGACTTAAGGGGACTTTTAAGTTGTCTTGGGTGGTAAAAGGGGAAAAGGGACTAAAGACCAGTGGAACCAGTGTGTTTGGTCTGATAGGTTATCTATAGGGGATGGATGTGAGGAAGCATGATATGTAGCCTGGTGGCTTCCTGTCACCAGGTAGACCATAAATTCAGGCTTCTGCGCTGGGAACAGGGTGATCTTTGATTCTGGCAGTGTTACTATTTCATTTACCAACTGCCATTTGGTTCTCAAGCAAACCTTACACATCTCACTCTCCCTAAAATTTGATAATCTGAGAATTATGCTAAATTCAACAGTCACTGCACTAACAAGAATTTTATAAATGTGTGTTGACTTAAAATCTCTCTTTGACTAAGGTCAAAGACAAATAAGGCAAAAGAAAAATCAGACCCCAGATATTCTGAGTTCCTAGTCCCAGTTTCATTTCTCTTTCCATTCAAGCTTGAAAGTTGTCTTTCAGTTCGATTTGGACCGTGAGTGAGGACATCTTTCTGCTTCTGGCTTTACACTGAATATTCCAATCCAGTAGTAATGGCGTGATGTACAGTAAATCAGCTTCATTTGTCCTGGAACATCAGGAGGACTCACATCCAGCATGGGCTACAAAGTCCAAGCCCTCCATCGGGAGTCCATCTGGAGCCTTAAAACCCATGAGTGCCTTTCTCAGCTCCACCTCCTCCAGATGAACTAAAGACAGTTTCCACATCACACCAAGTTGTCCTCTTATCCCACCCATCAAGTTCTCAGAACAGTCATGTAGCCATAATTGTTTCACCCATCGCCTGTCAACATCTGTGATTTGATCACATCCAGCTGACAGGAATATGTAGAGAAAGACACAAGGGCAGAGAGAAACAAGTAGAGAGGTAAAAAGCCCTGCACCCATGTCTAGTGCTCTGACCCAAACACCTGACCATCAGAAGCCCTATTTTATCTGGTTTTATCCCTTCAAAGGTGTTGCAGGTTCATGACCACTTGTTATTTGACAATCAACATTTTTGCAACTTCCAGTATTGATAAACAATTTGAGTTGCTTAAGAGAAATAGAGGTAGGCACCCTTATCTCCAGTCCTTACCCTTACTCCTTGAGTTTCTTGAATTCTGGTAGCAAAAATGGGCTCACAAAGATTTACACAGACCCTTAGAATTTTGTCTATACTCACCTTTTCTTTGTTGGGGAAAATTTTAACAATTTTGTGTTGTTTTGGGGCCATACCCAGCAGTGTCAAGGCTTATGCCTTACAATATAAAACAACATAACATGAGGCTGACACCTAAGGATACTAGATAAACGGGACAGGTAGATTGCTCCATAGTTGGAAACCTGCCTTGTGAGCAAAGGGGAGAAGGCAGCTGGAATAGAGAAGGAATCACTAAGAAAATGGTGACTTGTGGAACCTGTCAGGATGGGAGATCACTTAATCACTTAACTTCCCGTTAGTTGTTGATTTGCTCGAGCGGGTGCCAGTAACTTCTGCATTTGTCCCTGTCGCGTGCTAGTGTAGCCCAATGGCATCTGTTCGCTCCAGGAACATGAAGAGCCTCAAACTGATCGTTCATGATCTTGATGAAGAAGTCTGACCATCTGGTAGGTTGGTTTTTAAGATAGCAAAGGAAATATTTTGTATTGAACAACACTGAGTATAGAAGAAATCAATTAACAGATGATGGGAAAATCCTAGGATAAATAAATAGGAATGACAGAGTGAATCATTAGCATCTTGGCTTTTTCAGGGCGATGGGGGGGGACATACTCAGCGTGCTTATAGTTTATTTCTGACTCCGTCATCTGGGGTGACTCCTGGTGGTGCCATGGGGAGGATCATATTCAGCATCAAGAATCAAAAGCAGGGTTGGCGGCATGCAAAGCAAGCACCACCAGCCCCTCTTCCACACACACACTATGTCTTTAGTCCCCATCTTAACTTTTTGTAGTTCCATTATCTAATTTTAGTGATAAACATCATTACAACATTATGACTACAAAAATCATGATTAAAAAATGACAGTAAGTCTTTTTTTTCATGTTTCCATTAGGAGTAACTTTGTATTTTATTGAAAAATAATTAAGTTTGTTTCTTAACCATATGGCAGTATTTTTGTAAATTTGTTGCAATTTGATTTTTAAAGTGAGTAAATTTGATACTTACATATTAGTCTTGTAGCACTGAAGACAAAGGCTGATATAGAAAGTTGTGGTTCTTGGTACGTATATGTGAATGTTGTATATATCATGTGTTCATAAATTATTGATCAAAATAAATTATGTGGATAAACAAAATATCAAGTGAGTTGAAAGATAAGCTACCATCTTAAGAAATTCTTCAAGTTACATGACAATACGTTAGTAGGATCTCTTCAAGTGAAAGATTAATTTTTTTACCAAAAATAACAACAGTCTATTGTTTACTCAAGAAAAAGTTATTTCAGTAAAATGATATATTCATAAAAACTACAAAACTGTTGGGAAAACCAGTCTTATGACAACATACTTTCCTAAATCAAAGATGAACAACCCTTTACATAAAATGTTCTTTGAAAGAACATCATCGAAATAAAATCCTTTCTCTTTATTTATTGACATCGGAAAGAAATATCACTCTCCTTCAGAGACAAGGGAATTTGCACCTTTTAGGTTGTTGGTTGCACGTATGTGGGAATTCTCTTCTAGATTTGCTGAGCTTATTGAAACAGATATTTTAAATACTAATGTTCATACCACATTTACCCAACTGAATATTATAAGGAAACATATTTTTATGGCATTTTATTTATCCTTTCAAAAGCATAGATTTTTTTTTGTTTTATTAAAATACCCCTTCTTGGGGCTGGAGCAGTAGTATGGCCGGTAGGGTGTTTGCCTTGCACTGACCCAGGTTCAATTTCCAGCATCTCATATGGTCCCCCAAGCACTGTCAGGAGTAACTCCTGACTGCAGAGTCAGGGGTAATCCCTGAAAGGAAACTTTATAAAATGCCTCTACTTGTAATTTCTAACGTGTAGTAGTACTAATGTTACTAAATTGATATGGGTTTAGATGCTTTTATTTATTTGTTGATCTTTTTTGTTTGTTTGTTTGTTTTTTGCAATACCTGACTGTGCTCAGGGTCATACTCCTGACTCTGAACTCTTGGGATTTCTCTTGGTAGTGCTTAGGGAACCATAAGCACTGTCAGGGAGAATCCAGGTCAGGTGCACATGGCAAGCATCTTAACCACTGTACTATCTCTCACTATTTATTGCTTTTTCCATCTTTTCCATATTTAAAATTTGATATTTAAGGGCTTGAAATATAGCACAGCAGGTAAGTTTCCTGATGTGCTGATAGCTGCTCAGGGTTCTATTCTGGGCATCTCATCTGGTGCCCCAAACATCTCCAGAATTGTTCCCTAAGTGTAGAGTCAGTGAGCCCCTGAACTATTGCTGGATCTGCCCCCTTCAAATGACCATATTTCAAGATATTTCACACATATCCTGTTTGAAAGATGCACATTTTAATTTCTTTAAATGGAAGATATTGAATTTCTTCTTGAGGATAATCATCAAAGGAGAATTTGAACAAACATGCTATTTTAATGAAATAATAATAAACTCTCCTAAAAGTTATACTTTGAGTAAAAAATGAACAATACTTTTATGGAAATTATTTTTAATAATGAAAATTGATTCATTTCATGTGGCTTTTACCTCATTCACAAAGGCAAACACAGACTCTATAATTTAGAGTTTACATCATTATATAAATTTGAGATGTAAAATTAAAATTTCTATGTGGATGAATAAATTCTAAGGGAGATGAATAAATTTTATTAATGTCAAAGGAGCCATGACATTAAATCCTTTCTTAATTTATTTCAAAAATAAAACCCCAAACAAGTTTCTAAAACATATTTTCTACATATTATGAAACAAATAACTTTAGTCATAAGTTTATTACTCTTAGTGTTAATATACTAATTCATTATACCAACTTTCTCCGATTAAAGTAATTTTCTAAATGATTTCTAAATCAGAAAGCTTAGCGTGATAAAAATCTAGGTATTCTTTGTTTTCCTCTTTTTTGTGGTCCTAATTTGCAAATATTTGGCATCAAATATTTTATCAAAATGGTTCTTCAAAATGTATGAGTTTGATTATTTAATCATTGCCACTTTATGATTAAAAAGTAAGCTGGCTTCTTCAAAATAGTTTTGATACTTATGTTTTCCTAGGCATCTGTCACCTTGAGTTTTTGACTGCTACCCAGGCCTACTCAAAATTAGGAGTCACTGACCCTGTCCAACACTGGCAATCTGGAGTCACAGGACTTTCTCCAATTTCACTTGACTCAGCAGCACAATTGCAAGGAGATCCCTACAACTGACAATCTTCAGTCGCCATGCAAGCAGTTATTTGTGACCATGAGCCCAAAGATAATACAAAAACTAAAACTTTGAGCCCAGGTTTCTGTCCAGGACTCCATTTCCTTGATGTTAGATACCCTATACTGTCTTTCCAGGCAGGGGTTTGATTTTCAGTATGGTAATGCTCAAAAAGGAGGATAGACTGGGGATAGAATTCTCCTCCATAGTTGGTAACATCTGGCCAGAAGCCTGAATCCACACAGATGCAAATGGTTCTTAAAGTTCTTGACTCATTAAGGACAAATAAAATGTAATGAACAACAACTTCGAAGGATACATCTTTACCCCTACAAACTAAACTGCAGGCTAGACTATTTATTTATTTATTTATTTATTTGGGCTGGAGCAATAGCACGGCAGCTAGGGCATTTGCCTTGCAAGCAACCAACATGGCCGACCCAAGTTCAATTCCTCTGCCCCTCTCAGAGAGCCCGGCAAGCTACCGAGAGTACCTCGTCCCACGGCAAAGCCTGGCAAGCTCCCCGTGACATATTCCATATGCCAAACACAGTAACAACAAATTCTCATGATGGAGATGTTACTGGGCCCGCTCGAGCAAATCGATGAACAATGGGAGGACAGTAACCATGACAGTGACAGTGACCATTTATTTGTAACGCCAAAGAGTTCTTCTAAATTTGGAGAGGGGAAAAAATGGAAACCTTACAAAAAGCGTTGACCCATCTTAAAAACCAAAAATAAATTATTGTTTGATCTAACGACTCCTCTCCTTTGTCATACATCCCCAAAACACAAAAACATAAATTCATTGAAGCTATGCCTATTTACAATAGGTAAGAATGAGAAACAATCAGATGGGTTTTAAGATCAGTAGGTAAAGAAACTGTGCTATATAGACACAACGGAGTAGTAATTAGTTGTATGAAAAGTTTACTACAGTTTGGATGGAACTAAAGTAAGCTTTGCTTTAAAAAAGATTCAGAACTTTTGAAAACACCATTTGATCTCATTAGACATATTTAATTTGGAGGTATACTGGGGGGTGGAAAGGTTGGGACAACACCCAGAAG